>CM076654.1:684597-730175 GCA_038496675.1 Rachycentron canadum
CTCTCTCTCTCTCCCTCTCTCTCTCTCCCTCCCTCTCTCTCTCTCTCTCTCTCTCTCTCTCTCTCTCTCTCTGTCTCTAGAGCTTTCTGTGAACACGGCACAGTTTGCCAAGTCGGCGGCCATGTTGGGGAACAGCGAGGACCACACGGCTCTGTCCCGGGCTTTGTCCCAGTTGGCAGAGGTGGAGGAGAAGATCGACCAGCTGCACCAGGACCAGGCCAACGCAGACTTCTACCTCTTCTCCGAGTTACTGGGCGACTACGTCCGCCTCATCACCGCCGTCAAGGTACGACCACGCCCCTTCTACCTTAACCTGCTGTGAGACCCAGGACCAGGACCAGGACCAGGATCCAGTTAGAGCCTCAGTCCCTCAGGAGGAAACAGTCATATCAGGTGTCTCTGTTTCCTCCTGTCTGAGCTGCTGGACCCTGAACACCTGAGTCCAGGTACGAGGAGGGAATCAATGTTAAAAAACAATAATGTTCCCACTGTCAGATTAAATTATGTTAAATTAAAACAGAGTAAATTGAGTTTTTATCCATTTTGGACAAAAAGACAGGAAGAAAATTCAGATCTCTCTGATGTTTTCTAGACAATTAATTGATTAACCAAGAAAAATAATGTGTGCGTGCGTGCGTGTGTGCGTGCGTGTGTGTGCGTGCGTGTGTATGCGTGCGTGTGTGTGCTTGTGTGTGTGTCGGTGTGCGTGCACGCGTGTGCGTGTGTGTGTGTGCGTACGTGCGTGTGTGTGTGTGCGCGTGTGTGCGTGCGTGTGTGTGTGCGTGTGTGTGTGTCCGTGCGTGCTTGTGTGTGTGTGTCCAGGGCGTGTTCGACCACCGTATGAAGACGTGGCAGAAGTGGCAGGACAGTCAGATGCTGCTGCAGAAGAAACGAGAAGCTGAAGCCAAACTGCAGTTCACAAACAAACCAGACAAACTGCAGCAGGCGAAGGACGAGATCAAGGAGGTGAGGGGGGGCGGACTGGGGAGGGGGGGCAACAACACAGATGAAGACTTAGATTTATGTCACAGGAACTTTAAGGAAAATGAATAAAAAATTCAGATAATGTGACTAATAATAATAATGATAATAATAAATATATAATTACCTTTCAGAACATAGTTGATATTAAATGTCCACATTAAATATTTAAAGCCCATATTTTATATTAAAGGTCTCATTTTATATTAATTTTATGTATCATTTTATATGTCAAACAAAATAACACAATAAATTCATAAACACACTTGAACATATATACACACACATTTACTTGTATTACAATATAAATGTTGAAGATGATCTGACTCATCTTTCACTAATTAAAACACAACTCAGACAAACTGCAGCTCTGACACTTGAAGATGTTGTGATGTCACAGGTGTGGTGTTCTTCTTCCTCACACCGGTGATGAAGGACGTTACCGTCAGTCACGTTGTAGTTGGTCCTTTAATTAATTGACTGGTTAACTGATCATATGACGAGTGTGACGATGATGAACTCTGGTCTTAATCAGGTGGAACGTTTCTCTCTGTCCGAGGCCGTCTGCGTGTCCAGTCAGATAAAACAAGCGCTCCTTCACAGTTCAGCCTGTTGTTTTGTTTGTGTGGATAAATGTTGTTTTCTTTCAGGACAACAAACAAGAGCAGGAGAGAGTAGAAAAGTACTTTATTAGAGCGTCTGTTGAAGCTGTCACCACACAAATTCACCCTCCGCTGTCTGTCAGAGCGCACACACTCACACACACACTCACTCACACACACACACTCACACACACTCACACACACACACTCTCACACTCACTCTCACACACACTCACACTCACACACACACTCACTCACACACTCACACACACACTCACTCACACACACACTCACACTCACACACACACACACTCACACTCACACTCACACACACACACTCACACTCTCTCTGAGCCGGCGTGGTCGGGGGTCTGTGAATTGGAGCGGAGGAGCTGGAGGATGTGGGGTTTGGGGGGAGGCTGTCAGAAGCTGCAGACGAGGACAGATCGCAGTAGAGTTACAACCAACATTTATTCGGGGCCGACGAGAGTTTTTGCCGCCTGTCAGGAGTCGGGTTTTGGTTCACGCCTTGACAACGGCCGACAGGAAACACAAAAAAGGGAAAAGAGTTTTACTTCACGCTGCTGCTGGAAACCTGCTGACCAGCTGCTGCAGCATTAGAACCTGTGAACACAGTCCCAGTCCAGAGGACGAGGACGAGCGTTAACCTGTGACGTCCAAATGGAAACAAAGCCTGGCAGCAGGAAGTGAAATGTGTGATGCTGCTGTTTGTGTCAGGTAGTTTTCTTCTTCTCTGGATATTTCTGGTGTCCTTTGCTCTGAAGAATTACAGAAAAAATGGTGAAGCAAAGGCATGAGCCGCCCTACTCTGCCTCTGATTGGGCCACCCTGATATTTTTACACTATCCAATCATCACTCCAAAACCAAACCAAATTATTGTGACATCACAAAGTTACAGAAGTTCTGACAGCTCGTTTTAAGACCCTGAATCCAGGCTGTGAGCATTTCTACTATACTAGGTCTAGGTTCTAGTATTACCATACTAGAACCTAGACCTGCTTTATAATCAAAGACCACATGGAGGTCTACCTTTAGACTGTATGGACCTTTAACATCTACCTTTAGACTGTATGGACCTTTAACATCTACCTTTAGACTGTATGGACCTTTAACATCTACCTTTAGACCGTATGGACCTTTAACATCCACCTTTAGACTGTATGGACCTTTAACATCTACCTTTAGACTGAATGGACCTTTAACAATGAATTGCAGCTCCTGTGATTTGGATATAAAATTTTGCTATATCACGATTTCAGTTATATATTGATTGAAATGCACAGCTGTAGTATAAACTGAGAGTTTGTCCACTGTAGAAACATTCAGGTCATTTTCATAAAGATCTCAGTCGACACTCTTCTGACCTTCCTCTTCCTCCTCCTCCTCGTCACAGTGTCAGTTCTGTGTAATCGACTGTTCACTTTCGAAACAGTAAGTGGCAGAAAGAAGTCGTTCTTTCTTTTATTGCAGCAGGCTGAATATTTCATCCACACTGAGGGATAAATGACAAACACCAGCATGAGGTCATCATTAAACGAGCTCTGCTGTCAGGAAGGAAGATACAGAAACACAAGAAAATAAATATGTTTGGTGCATTTAGGGCCACGTCATAATGTTGAGATCTATTTAATGTCAGAGTGACGCAGTAAATTCAACTGAATGCAGAAAAAACAGTTTGCTCCACTGAAGTTGTATCTCTGCTCTAAATCATATCAAACACATTCAGCTCCTTCCTTACTCAGTGGTGTGTTCAGGGTCCCTGCTTCTCAGATTATTACACCACACTGCCTCCTGTGGGTGGCCCATACGAACAACAGCCAGTTTCTACCTTCTGCTGTGAATTAGTGACAGTTAAAATAAAACCAGGTTATTTCTGATCTTTATTTTTTTATTTCACCAGATTTAGTTATTAAATCAGACAAACACTTATTGTTCTGGGGATTTAAGGTCTTTTTATGAAAAACTAAAATATAATAATGATAAAATATGATAAATATAATTTTTTTTTCTTCAATTAAAAAAATGTAATCAAGTCACATTGAAAATAAAATCACGATCACATGTTAAATCTAAGGAGAGAACATTCTTCATAATAGCAGGATTATTGTTATTCTGATTGATTAATAACTAGAATAATTTTGAAATTACATACAATTTATTTGTGAATGGATTTTCTATTTGCAATAATTGTACATTTTCAAACATGAAAATCAAAATTAGATTTTAAAATCTCATTATTTAAAAAATATCTGCTTGCATATTAAGTCAGAGAAGACGGTGGTGATTCTGCAACCAGGCTCATAAATGTTCATAGAAATAAATAAACATCGAACATAAAAATAAGAGAAATAAAACATTAATCATCTGAGCAAATGTTGTATGTGGCAGTTTTCTAAACATTTTTTTGTCAGTATAATTCTATAAATGCAATTTGTATAGTAGTTTTTTTGCTAGAATTTTCAAAAATCTAATCATAATCACAAAATGATATTAAAATTGTAAATAGGTTTTTTTGGTAGTTTTAATAACAGTGACTTATACATTCACTGTGCTTTGTTTCATAGTAAAATGAAAATAAATTCATTTTAAATACAGTATTTTAAGTCAGAAGTGAAAGGAGATTCAGAAAAATAATGAAACGGTGTTAATATAAATAAGGAAATATATGGACATAAATCATCTAAATCAGTCTTGTATGTGACAGTTTTCTAAACCTGCTGCTAAAGACACAGCAGTTTGTTGTTAGCAGGTTCGGAGGTTTATGGATAAATAGAAAACCGGTTTAAAGCTGCAGGGTGAATGTCGGTGTGGTAGCGACTCAGGGAGGATTTTCTTTCCTTTCAGTGGTTTTGTTTCTCCTCAGTGTTTGCCTCATGTCTCTGGATCTTCCTCTATGATTTTGGAAGCTCTGAGCATTTTTTTTCTCCAGCCTCTTAAATTTTGTTGCATTTTCCCTGCCATGCCTTCCTGCAACCAGGAGATTGAGGAGGTAGGACCTGCCCCGTCTGTCTGTCTGTCTGTCTGTCTGTCTGTCTGTCTGTCTGTCTGTCTGTCTGTCTGTCTGCTTGCTTCACACCTTTTATTTGCCTCATTGTACCACTCAGTTCTCCCGTTTAGCATCATTTAGTTGAATATATCACAATCTCATGTTTTTTTCCTTTGTTTTGGACGTTGTCATATTGAAGCTGCCAAAACATCCAGAGTCACATGAATTAGTTTGTCACTTTAGATCAAATTTTCACTTTTGAATTGAGAATTTAAAAAAATGAATCTGAGACTTTAAACAAACCCCTTCATGTGACCACTTCTATTATCTCGTGGCACTTTTTATTTACCTGCATGGTTCGTATAGCTTAGTTTTTTGTTTTGTTTTTTTTGTATTTGTATTTCACAACTTCATATAATAAGCTAATTAATCTAATTAAATTGCATCATTATTTCAGTCGGTTTAAGACTCATTTAACCAGTCGGTTGTTGTCCAGTAAATATCAATAACGTCAATTAATAAGCCTGATCTAAACTACACATATCACCCCTGTTCCCGGTTCATTACAAGGATGGAAATACAAACAAAGTACTGAGCTCAGTTCACTTAGATTAAGTCCGACAAACTGCAGCGCCTCAGTTCTTCTCCTGTGTGCACAAACGTAATCGTCAGCTAATTCTTTTATAGATTTAGTGAATTAACAGGAACAAAAGGTTTGTCAACTGAAGCTGCATGTTTGAGAGATAAACACCAAAATAACATCAGGAGGAGAGAAAATTCAACACAGCTGAAAGCTACATTTTCCTGGAAATCATTTAACTGTTGAGTTTGTATTCTGAAGTAATGTAATAATAAGTAGTGTAATATTTTGAAGTGGGTGATTTACTCCTCCTCTGTTTTTCATGGTTCATTTTTTAAGCTCCAAAATATCAGTGTCAGCACCAGCCTCACAAATCCAGTATTAGTGATCAGTAAAATATCAGTAATAAGTACAATACAGAAAAAAGCTAAGAATTCATCAAAATATCCAAACGGACCAACACGGTTCATCGTCTGCACAATGCTGATTGAAACACAAACGATAAACGTTCTCTTCCTTTGTGTGTCTTTGTGTTTTTCAGCTGGAGGGAAAAGTCCAACAGGGAGAAAGAGACTTTGAACAAATCTCCAAAACCATCCGCAAAGAAGTCAGTAGGTTTGAGGTGAGGACAAGAATGAAATTCAGATTAATTTATTTAGCACATTTAAAAACAACAAACAGCTGACCATTAAAGTGACGTAGATGTTGAACAGTTTGATATATTCATTAAAAAATGTCTTACTTTGATTTTTTTCAACAGAAAGAGAGAGTGAAGGACTTTAAAACAATCATTATCAAATACCTGGAGTCATTGGTTCAGACACAACAGCAGGTAAGAAAGACAGCGTTGTCATTATTGTTATTATAGTCAGAATAATGTTTTGTATATGCATCTATAATTTTGCATATTTACATAATTTTACATTTATAAATAATTTTGAATATTTTTCCTGTTTTCAGTTTTTCTGTTGCCAAAATTAAAAGCAAATGAAACTAATCACAAAATTAAATTCATTATGTAACAAAATTCAATATATCAGGATTCTGACGTCTCTATTGTTCAACCTGTCAATCAAACATAATGAAAATAACAAATATAAAAGGACATTTTTATTAATAATTTTTATTATTTGTGAGCTATGTTGGATGATTTTCCATTGGCTTATGATGGACAATAAACAAAGCTATTCTAATTCTTAATTTATGTGCTGTTATGCTTTGGAGAACCCTTAAGATTATTTGTCAACTGATTTTTTTTTATTTTTTTTTATTTTGGCTCATAAAGCCACACATGAAATTTAAAGTTTTATTGTAGAATTTCATTCTGTAACATTTTTAACTACCTTAATTGTATCTTCTTCTCTTGCAGCTGATAAAGTACTGGGAGGCCTTCTTACCTGAGGCCAAGGCCATCTCATAGAGCCAGCACATACACAACAGACAGTCCTGACCGGCTCTGGTCAAACTACACTACCCATAATGCACCTGTCCTCCTGGGTCTCCCTCCTCCTGTTTGTGCCCAGAGTGAAGAAGAGAAGTGAGGCAGCGAAACCAGCTCCAAGTGACATTACTACGGTTTAAAAAACAAAAAAAAAACACCATCAAAACTCTCAATTTTACAGTTCAACATCTTATATCCTTTTTTTTCTGCTCAACTGTGCTGCGTTCAAGTTCAAGTCAGAGTAACTGTCAAACTGATGCATTTCACAACAACATTACCAACAAAATCTCACTCTGTGTGTTTCACTCTCGATTATGTCAGAATTGAGTGAGTTAAAATTATTAAATGTTATTTTCACGGTGAAAGGTCATAACTCCGACTGACATGAACGCAGCACGGGTTGTGACCCTGGTGACGGTTTTCCTCTCCACAACAAACTTTGTTGTTCATTTATTTGATCACCAGACACGAAGCGTGTGGGTGAGAGTCTTTCAAATCAGTTTGGTCTTTGGATATATGGAAGCACATTCCTGCCATTTAAAAAAAAAAAAAAAAAAAAAAAAAAAAAGGCAAAATTCAAAGACAAAGAAAAAAGAAATGGATATAAATATAAAACGCAAATTCTCTGTTTAAAAAAAAAAAAAGCATCCAGTTTTCTGTTTGCTTTTACAAAGATGTTTCTGTCTTTGTCTTTAGTGTGTGAAGAATTATTTTCCACAAATATCCACTAAATATTTTTTTTGAGGCTTCAGGTATAGCAGACAGGAAGAAGTGTGTACAGTTTGACACTGATTTCCATGTTTGCAGTTGCCAGTAATTTCCTGACAAAGTATTAAGTGTAATATCTGTGATGAAATAATTTAAACCTAAACTTCACTGACTAAATGTTTGTTTTTGATGGACCACATCCCATAAATTTCAATGATACAAACACTCAAAGGAAAAGCTAATAAGTGAGTATTTTATTCCAAATGGGCAACATTACTGTAAGTTCCTCTTTTCAGCAATTGTACGTAGAATCGAAACAATTGATATATGAATTATAATTTAGTAAAACACAACTGGAATTAGTGTAAAAATATTTACACTTTATCTGCTTATAAAAGCTACCAGGACAATGTCAAGTTACCATGAGAAGATTTCTAATTGTCATTCTGAACGTTTCGTTTCTTCTGGTTTTCCTGGCACGAAATGGCTTCCATACTTCGTCCCTAAATACTACAGTACCCATGAGCACTGGGGGCAGCTGCTCTGGTGAAGTTTAGAATCAAATCACTAAAATCCAAGAATGTGAAACTTTTACTCCAGGAACCCTGAACGCCTCGTATCACCCCAACCACGTCTCATTAATATAATAATGCATAAACTGGATTTTTCTCCTTTATGCAACACGACCAGTTGTAAAAGTTATTTTCTACATAAACGTGGGAACTTTTCTCCGTTCAAACGAACCTTTACATCAGAAAACCTTCGGTTTCATTTCAGAGTTTGGATTTTGAGCTGTGAAACTGACCTGGAGTCAGCGATGAAGATGATTGACTGCATCCTCTTTATTTTGTCTTGTACTTCCTGTCACCTGTTCCGTCCTCTCATTTCCCCTCACCTCCTTTCAAAACAAGAGCCCTTGTTTGTGTTGCTGTATGATCGTGAGTGAAGGCAACATTTCCTTTTTGGTTTCTGTCCTCTTTGAGCCAACGAGAGCGGAGGAGGAAGAAACTCACCTTCTGGTTCAGTTCATTTGTTTGTTTATTGGATCTCTCCTCCACCTGAAAACGTCTCATTAACACCCACAGTTAATAAGAGTAAACTCTTTTTAATGCGACTGTCCCTCGATGCACTGACCCTATTTTTACTTTCATTGTGTATCCTGGGTGTTTGGAAAGAAGAAACCAACATTTTCAGACATCTCCATTATATAACAACTACAGTTAAAGCAGAAGCCGTTACAACCTGTCCTACTGATGTCTGGTCTTTTGACCTGTTCATCATCTAAAGTCTGATTATGACGAAGGGTCTGAAGCCTTAAACCTTCATCCTCTCTAATGACCATCAGGGGGCGACTCCACTGGTTGGTAAAGAAGTCAGATTGTATTGAAGTCTATGGGAAAATGTCCCTACTTCTCCTTGATTTATTAGCTCAGTAAACGTTTTCCTAATGAGTTTATGGTCTCAGTCTCTAGTTTCAAGTCTTCAATACAACATGATGTTCATTTTTTAAATGATGGTCCATTTAGAGGAAAATAACTAATAACTAATAACAGCTGACTGTTAGAGGAAATACTCTTAACTGTCTCTCCAACATCCCAGTTGAACAGTGAATCAGGCGGCTGTGGTGGTTTAATAAAGATTCAGGCTTTGAACTAGAGACATGAGATCTCATCCATTTTATATTATCATAACTGACTGATGGGGCCTGATTGGATAAACTCTTAAAATAAGGAATCCTCTTAAAGGATAAACTGTAAATATCTGTCCACAGTCAGTCAGTCTGTGCATGTGAGCTGTGAATTATTGTGCATTTTCCAATGGTGGCATCAAGTCCGTGTGTTAACCCAGACCACCATCTAATCAAAGGCATAAAACTGTTTAATAATCCACTGCAGTGCGAGATCAGATATCTTTGTAAACAACATTTCCTCCTGGTGTTAATAGAAAAATAGTCCAGTCAGCTTTATGTTTCCTTTAAATTATAGTTGCTGTTGCATTAACAGGAGAACTGAGCAGAAGTCAAGAACCGAGAACCTGAACAGAACCCTGGTGGTTTTCTTCCCAACGCTCAGGTTTGTCTCAAAGAGGAGGCATTGATGTTTCGAAGTTCAGTTTGTTAAATTAAACAGGAAGTGAAGATATAAAAGGGCTTGTTAGCATCTTTAGCATTTTCAGTTTTGGCAGCTTGTGATGCTGATAAGTTGTTTTCACTGCAGATGAAGGATTTTGTGTGTTTGTGTATGTGTGTGTCCGTCCAGAGCGGCTTCAGCTTGTTAAAATGTTTAACTGCAAACTCAGAATCTCGATTTCCTTGATTTTATCTTTGTTGAATTTAAAGAACATTTAATTATCTGAATAAAATCCAACAACCTGAATCTGAGAAGCTAAAAATGTGATGTTGATTTTAAAACTGGAATTTTTTGTTGTTTACTTTGTGCTCAGCTCTCGTCCCCATTGCTCCTCCGTCTTAAATCAACACTGTGTCGATTGCTACTTTTTGTATTTTATTCCACATTATTTGCCGCAAAAACAATCAACATTCAAATATTTCACACCTTATGGTGTGAAATATTTGAATGTTGATTGTTTTTTTTTTTTTACTTTCACAAATGATGAAATGCTTTACCTGAGCAGATTTTTTTAAAGTCTTGGTTTGGTGTGACATCCAGCGGCAGAACAGATGTTTGAGTACTTTAATTATAATAAAGGAATGTATCTCATCCATTGTTGAAGTGGGTTTTAATTAGTCAAGAGGTTGTACATTCCTTTGAATTATTATTTTTGCACCTGTCTTTTTCTGCTCAATTGATGTTATTGTGATTTCCCTCCTTGTTTTTGTGGATTTATTTTCATATTTTAAATACTGTGTCACACTCAAAGGTGTGTTTCTCTAATGAGATGCTGTGATCAAAACTGATGATTATTATCATACAAATATAAACTTCCAGGGGATCTCACGTTAGAGGGGATGTTTTTTTTTTTAAAGGTGACAAAAGCCTCCAACCTTTAAAAAAAAAAAAAAAAAAAGTTAGACGTCTCTGAAGTGCCCCCCTTTGGTTATGAAGGTTCCTGCTGGTTACACAGAAGATGTGAACAGGATGCTCCTATATGGTCCCTGCTGGTCACAAACATGTCAACATGAATGTTCCCTGTGTGACTTTAGGGACGTTCCAGCTGTTTTCACTGTGACTGTTGGTCACATGTGGATTATGAGAATGTTCCCTTTAGGACTAACTGTAAACCACTGAGGAACTAATGCAACACAACACGATCCCAGTTTGTCACATCACAACAATAAGTTGGATTACAGAGTAAATTGCCACAGAAAGTGACATAACAGGGGAAAAAAAACATTTTTTAAATGAACAGAATTCACAGGACAAACAAAGTCCTGGTTTGATAGGATCAGTTTACATGGGAGTGCCGCACATTAAAATCTCTGCAGGAGGGCGAAGGGCTTTGACCGGGACATGTACAAGTTGTAGTATAGTCCAACAATAGCCAATTAGTTCATTTATATTCATTAAATGTTATTTTTTTGGTCCCTGCTTTGTTTGGTCTTTGGGGCGGAACTCATTTCAATGTGCTCCATTTCCTATGGGACACATTTGAGTGGTGCGCCAGACCGGAAAGGTGAAGCAGTGTAAGGTTTACAACATAATACTGATGGTTTTAACAGCTGACTTTATAACTGTGGAGAAGGAAATGATCACATGTGAAGACCTGGTGCAGAGTTAGCTCCGATGCTAACGAGCAGCCACCGAGGTACGTCACACGTTTGTTTACCTGTATCCGAGCTCAGAGCTAGCCTAGCCTAGCCTAGCCTAGCTTGATTTGGGTCACTGTAATGTGCCGCTGTAGCAGGGCCGAGTTGAAACTGGTGTTTTTCTCTCCAGTTTTCTCTCCAACAGCCGGTCTCTAAATCCAGCTTCGCGCCCGGACGAGCTGAAGAGGAAACCGGAAACGGTGTGGGGCTGGAGTGACGTGGCAGCGCGTCATCGATGACCACAGGAGAGCGCGAGTCGGCCTGGAGGATACAGCACGAGCCCACAGGAAGGTCGAGGTGCACTCATGTTGAATTTAGTGCAATTAGGACAATTAGAGCAAAACACAGGAGACTTATTAAAAACATGGAGGATTTACAGTGAAAACTCCAGGACAAACAGTAGAGACCACACTAACAGTTCAGAGACATTAAAGGACCCAGTGTCAACCCAGCATCACTGTCACCCATCGTCTGTGAGCTGCTGCTCTGAAACTAGAGACTGAGACCATAAACTCATCAGGAAAACGTTTACTGAGCTAATAAATCAAGGGAGAAGTAGGGACATTTTCCCATAGACTTCAATACAATCTGACTTCTTTAACAACCAGTGGAGTCGCCCCCTGATGGTCATTACAGATGGTCACTTTACAGAGTCCAGGTCCACTTTTTTGATTTATTCATCAGAGGCTTGTTGACGTAGCTCAACTAGCTCCGCCCCAAGTTGCCAGCAGGTCATAACTTAGCCCTGTGATCGTGGGAACAATGGCATTAGAACTAAGTGACAATGTCAGAAACCAGATTGTTACTCTCAGCAAAGAGGGGCTCTCTCAGCGTCAGATCATGGCCAGACTAAAGGTGTCTAAGGGGGCAGTGCACAGGACTCTAAAACGCTTCGCAGAAAGTGGATCGGTTGTGTCCAAAGCGCGATCAGGGAGACCCAAAGTGACCACGCCATCAGAGGACCAGTACATCAAGCTGAGTTCGCTGACAGGCAGAAAACCTACTTCATCACAGATACAGAACTTGCTGAATAAAGAACGTATGGCTCCAATCAGCAAAAGTACAGTGAAAAGAAGGCTGTCCTGTAGTGGTCTCAGACCGCCGGTCAGGAGGGGAAACAAGGCCAGACGCCTGGGGTGGGCCAGGAAGTACCAGCACTTTACCATGGATGACTGGAAGAAAGTTCTGTTTACTGGTGAGTTCACGTTTGAGGTCTCTGGGAGAGAGAGGGCGGTGCCGGGGTGTGTCACACCCACAGTGAAACACGGTCATGGGAGTATTCAGGTCTGGGGCTGTTTTGCCTTCTCTGGAGTCGGACACCTGCATCGCATTGACTCCGCCCTGACCATAGAGCAGCACCAGTTCGTTCTTCAGAGACACGCCGTCGCCTCAGGGTTGCGTCTTTGTGGAGAAGGATTTGTTCTGCAGCAGGACGCCGACCCCAGACACACCTCAGAGCTTTGCGAGAACTATCTGAAGACCAGAATAGAGCGAGGAGTCCTTAGCGTCATGGACTTTCCTCCACAGTCACCAGACCTCAACCCCATTGAACATTTATGGAGGCACTTGAGGACTGAGAACGCCAAGCACTTTGTGACATCACAGGAAGCTCTTTGGAACGTTGTTAAGTCCTGCTGGGAGGACGTGGGGCATTGGGTTTTACACGAACTTGCAGAGTCCATGTCGGCTCGAGTGAACGCTGTCATTAAAGCAAAAGGGGGACCAACCAAATACTGAGATCCAGAAAGTCATGGACAGTTTTTAATATCATAAATGGTAATGAAAATCAATGCTGAGAATAAATTTATGATGGTTTAGTTTTCTGTTTTAATATTATTTCGGAGCCTTTGTTTATAAAACATCTGAGATCATGTTAATCATTTCTACACTTTTTTATTATTTCTTTGTGTCCATATGTTAATTAGGTGGCGGCCTGATCTCAGTCTAAAACCAGATTATTAACCAGGTTACAGTGACTGGATGGATCCTCCTCCACCTGAACTGACTTCAGACTGCAGACAGGTGCCCCACCAGAGGTCACTAAAAGTTCTGAAACTTCCTGTTACCTGTTCTGTTACTTCCTGTCACGTGTCTTGTTGTGTCCTGTCGCTTCCTGTTACCTGTGGCTCTTCATCTGTTCTGTTTTTCTCCTAAAGAGTTGGTAAGAAGCTTAAAGTGACGATGAAGAGAGAGTCACACACTGTCCTGATGCTTCACATCCACTCTGCACACACACACACACACACACACACTGAGCATATAGGCAGAGTGCTGTCAGAAGTGCGCTGTGCGTTACTTTGCGTTGTGGCTGTCACAGGATCGACTATCTGTCATATTCAGGCTGCAGGTTTCTGAGGAAGACAAACAAATTCACATCTGACTTTATTAAGAGGCTTCACAGCAGCAGTTAGTCCCTGTGTGTGTGTGTGTGTGTGTGTTATGACATGACATGATTTTTGTTGTTTAATTGAATCCAATATTTGATCTTTTCCCATATTTCGTCATGTTGATGTGAATGATGTGTCGGCCCTGCGGTCGTTGGCCTGTGCTGGACCCTGAACAGCTTTACTTATATTAAACACTCACACACTGAGCGTGTTCTCTTTCAGATTGAGAATAATGTAGGTAAACCTGCATCCTTAACCTTCTCCTATCAGTTCAGCTGAAGAATAATGGTGTGTCCATGTTTCCAGCTTCACCTCCACCTCTAAAATGTTCACGTTGACTCCAGAATAATGCGCCTGCATCTGTTTTCCCTCTCTCACGCTAACCTCCCACTCTCACACTCTAGAATAATGTAGATGTATTTATTTTTACACTATCCACCTCGACCCCCCGTCGCTATCAATCTGGCTTAGAATAATGTAGGTGCATCTGTTCCTCTCACCCTCCTAACCCCTCAATTTCCCCGCCACTTCAGGATAATGTAGGTGCATCTATTATCTCCACTCGTGCCGGTGCTGCTGTCTCCAGCCAGTTTTTAGAATAATGCAACTGCATTTACCCCCCCATCCTCTCTCGCCGTCACCACAGGCATGGAATTAAATAAAGAGCTGCACATGTGAGCGTCCACATCATGCAGAGATGTTAATTCTTCCAGCTGATCAGTCTCCATGTTGTCTTCATCAGCTCCTTTAACTTCCTCCTCTTCCTCCTCAGACGAGGAGCAGGGAGGAGGAGGAGGAAACAAAAAGCACTTCAGTAGCAGATAACAGTGTTGTTGCAGTGTAACCCCCGACTTTTATTTATCATATCTCCAAATGGTGCTGTAGCTGTTGTGCTGTGGTCAGGATACAGTGACCTTAGTTGATCAACTACCCCCCTCAGCAGCCTGATAAGAGGGCTAATATAACAGCCAGCGCGGGGGGAAGGCAGTACTGTAATTATTTCTGCGCTGTCAGGGGGGGAACGGACCGAGCCCCCCCCCCCCCCCCCCCCCCCCCCCCCCCCCCCCAACACCCCCCTGCCGATTCAAATCTGAGGGGAAACTAAAAAGGAGGAGGAGGAGGAGGAGGAGGAAGGGCCACAACAACAACAACACCAGTGAGACAAATATCAGCAGGCACCGCGACACGCCTGAAATTGGACCAGTTTGTCATGCACAGGGCTGGTACACACACACACACACACACACACACACACACACACACACACACACACACACACAGAGGCCTCAGGGCTTAATTCAAACTTTACTGCTCACACAAACATGAAATCCTCACCTCAGGTAAATGGTCTGAAAAATGATCAACCATGAACCAAATCCTGTAGGTTTTCAATTTTCACTTTTATAATGAATTTCACACAAAAACAATGATTGAATCTGTAATTCAGATGTTTTACACCAAACACACAGTGACAAGCATAAAACTGGACCTTCATCAGGGAAAAAGTTAAGCTGTGTTAAACACAGACTGTAACCAGTCAATCAACTCATCGCACATGGAAAATAATACGCTTTTATCTCTTCTTTGAATATTGTTCCATAATTCACAGTTCAGTATAAGAGGTCAAATATATACTAATTAATTAATACTAACCTAACTATTTCTACAAAAATGTAAAATCATAAATCTGCTGAAGATCAACATAATAGGCATCATCAACATAAATCAGACAAATATACAATGTCAACAGTGTGTGAGAGGCTGGGTTTTATAACAGGCCTAGACCACTTCTAGACCCCGACTCTCCACTGATTCAGGAGCTTCTCGAAGACAGAGGGACGTCCCTGCTCTGAGAGACTCCAGGAGCTGGTTCATCCTCAGGGAACACAGACCAGAACAGTCTGGACTCAGATGGTCTGGTTTCAGGGATGGTGATGACAGACCTGTGAAGGAGCATAGGGCTGAAGGACTGAGGTCCAGGAGCTGGTTCAGACCCAGAGTCTCTGAAGGAGCATCAGGGACCTGATTCAGGACCATGTGGAGTTAATGAAGGTGGATGAGCATCAGAGGGACATGAAGACCAGACAGGCTGCAGGACTCTGGAGCATCTGTGAGGGATTCATTGAGCATAAAGGGGGACAGAAGAGCACTGCAGTAGTTGAGGTGAGAGATAACCGAGGACTGAATCAGGTCAGACCTTGTTTGGGGTTAGGGATGAGGAGGAGATTTTAATATATTGATACCCTTCATCATATGTCAGACAGGCTGAGGTCTGTGAGGAGACACTGGCGTCGTCAGGTGGAACCACAGGTAGAGCTGGGTGTCGTCAGCGTATCAGCGATTAGAGAAGACGTGAGCAGATGATTGGACCCAAGGAGGTGCTGGATATCACAAAGAGAAGGGGTCCCAGAACCAAACCTGGGGAGGGGGTGGACATCTGCCCTCGCCATGACACAATGAAGCAGTCTGATGAGGTAGGATTCAAATCAAAAAAGAGCTTTGTCCAAGTTGCCCATGTTAAAGAGTAGAGATAGCAAATATAAAACATAAAAATTCAACAAACTATTCAATGTACTTCTACAAAAACACCTAAATGGAGATTTGGTTTGGGACTATTTTCAGCAGCGGATGAATCTGCTTTTGTTGCCCTGGTGAATATTAATCAAATTTAACTGCAGTACAACAGTGTGGCTCAGAAAGGTTTCGGATACCATCAGACTGATCCGTCAAAGCTTTGGCACACAACTTCTTTTCCATCTCATGTTTCGTTTTCAGCTGTAAATGTGACCGGACGTTGTCGTGAACGTTATTCACTTGTTGCAGGAACTTCAACGATCTGGTATCTGTTTAATTGGCTGGAGACACCTGATCTAAGACCAGGAGTGGACAAACTGAGCACGGTGACTTTCATGTCTGGATATTGTTTTTCTGTCTCAGATTAATCTGATAAGTATTCATCGTTGTTTTTTGGGACTCATTTGTCCTTTTTCTTCCTCAGAACTCAAACGTCCTGTTATATTTTATTTCATTTGATACATCAGAAACAATCACAGTCAAACTTTCCCCACAACATGTTGTAATTACAATGTTTTCTCGGCCGATTTACGAGCGACTTCAACCCAAGTTTGTTTGACCTTGAAAACAACAAACAACAAACCCGAAGCTGCCGTGGAGCTGCAGCAGCATATAATTGCTAAGAAACCCAAAAAAAAAAAGTGTCAATTGTTTGCTTTTATTGTGAAGCAGGGAGGATGTATGGGCCTGTGTCGCTCGGTGATAGATGACACGATACCCAGCTTTCCTGATTTCGCAAATTTCTATGAAATGTGTCCTGAGTTGGTGAAGGCGAAGAGATAAGAGGCTGGAAGAGGCTCGCCGGCCAATAGGATTCATCCATTTCTGCCTCTTATCTGCTGATAGAAGAGGACCCTTTCCCTCCTCTCCCCACTCCTTCTCTACTTCCTTTCTCCTCTACATTCAGCTCCTTTCCTTTGTTTCTTCATCATTTTCTTTCCCCTCTTGTCTCTCTCTCGCTTCTTTCATCTTCCTCTTTTTGTCTTTTCTCTTCATCTCCTCTCCCTTGTCACAGATCTGTTTTTCTCCTCCTCCTCTTTCTTTTCTTTTCTTCACTCCTCATCTTACCTCTCTAGTTTTTCCTTCTCCTCCTCATTATTATTATCACTCTTACCACTCGTCTCCTTTTGGTCTCCTTTTCTTCTTCTCTTCATCTCTTTCCTGTCTCCTTTACACTTGTTTGTTTCTTGTCTCTCCTTTTTTAAACATTTACAAAAAAGAAACATAAAATACATTATAAAATATAAAAAACATAAAATATTATTCAAATTATTAACATTTAGCATGGACATGACAAAGACCATAAAGAGCCTTAAACCTTCATCCTCTCTAATGACCATCAGGGGGCGACTCCACTGGTTGTTAAAGAAGTCAGATTGTATTGAAGTCTATGGGAAAATGTCCCTACTTCTCCTTGATTTATTAGCTCAGTAAACGTTTTCCTAAAGAGTTTATGGTCTCAGTCTCTAGTTTCAAGTCTTCAATACAACATGATGTTCATTTTTTAAATGATGGTCCATTTAGAGGAAAATAGACCAGAAAGCAGGGGATGGATTAGGGGGCGTGGTCAGACTGTACCACCCAATCAGGATAGAGGACAGAGCAGGTCAGCTCCACCCCTCACTCCTCCTCAGCTCCACCTTCTCCTCCAAAGATGGTTTCTACTGGTTTAAAAAAGCCAAGATGGCCGACAGACAAATGACAAACAGCAGCTCACAGACCGTTGGTGACTTCACAGGTTGACGCTCCATCACATTACCCCACCAGTGCTGCCTCATCACCACCCACTCATTCTACAGCCACCATCATCAGTGCGTTTTCATCAACCTGCTTAATCGAAACAATGGAAACACATGAATTTAAAAAAAAAGTTTATTCTCTCGTATGAGGTGGTGACTAGTTGACAAAGCAATATTTAGCAATTCAGCGTTCAGAGTCAGTTCCAACTGAGAGGCAGACACCTAGAAATCTGTCTTCAGGTTTAATTGGAAAGAAGTTATCTTTAAAATGATCTTTCAAACACTGAACATGTTTCAAAACTCTTTTTTTCCTCACGTCAGGGCCCATGGACTGAAGTGGTTAACAACAGGAAGAATTTAAGGGAAAGAGTCACGAGACTCAACAAATGATTTCTCTTTGACAAATAAGAAAGTAAAATGGTGCTTCATCTGTTTTCACTTCAGTCTTAAATTAAAATAAAATTACATTAAAATAAAACATGCTCTAAGAAGACAGCATCTGACCCCTGTACGTTACGCAGTCGAACAGTTTTTAGATTTTTATGTGGGTGAGGAAAAGCTTGGGCACCACTGACTGAGTGAGTTATAGCCTTATAATTAATGTTTGAAAAAATGGAAGTAGAGTTGCAGTGAATAGATACTGAAATGTAAAATATTGGATAAATGAACTTCTGCTGTTTTCCCTCAGTTCCCCAGTGAACGGTGAAAAAACAGGTCCCACTGTCCCTGAAAACCTGCGTCCCTCCTCAGGTCTGCGTCCGTTCGGCCAAGACACTTGATCTTCTTTAAGACACTTCAACCCTTTTTTCTGTCTTTTTGTTTTTTTTTAAGATCCTTTAAAACAACATTGATTGTTTCCCTGAATGACTTTCTGTCGCCGCGGTAATGATTATGCAGATGTGGCACAACCTTTCCATTTGACGGGCGGTTCCCACGGGGAAGGCGGTGACATGGCGGCTGTTGCCACGCCGACAGGCGACCGACATGTGCCCCCCTTGTCCACCCCACCTGACCCCTCTCCTTGTGCTTAGTCTGGCCTTTTCCTGGATGGTGGAGGAGCTGGTAATGAAGTGGGACAGGCTCTTTAAATCAACACTGAAAACGACTTTATGATAAAATGTTTCTTTAAATTTCATTTACAATGTCGTCAATTAAATCTGTGGATTTAAGTATATTTGTGCTTTACTTCACAGATCAAGATGTAATTTTTCTAATTTTCATAACTTAAGAATAGAACATTAAATTTAAAAAAAATGTATTTCAAGCTAAGATACATTAATGTAATTTCATATTAATATTATTTAACAAAATTCAAATTCAACAAAATAACATTATTATATTATAAAAATTACAAAACTTTCAGAATATCATCAATTAAATCTAAGTTATTTATGCTTCACATTGGGTTGGTTGGTCAAGATGTAATTATTAGTATAAAATTTCATAACTTTTAATTAAATTTTACAATTGTATATATAAATAATAATATAGAATATTATTGTGAAAAATAACTAAATGAATTCTGAACAGAATAACATACCTTTGTAATTCAATGAAACTATAGAATATCACTTATATAACAATAATATATAATATAACATATTAATAATAACAATAATAATATATAACAATATTACATATTAGGTTAAATGTAATGTTAACATGCAGATTTAAAAACATTTAAAAACATTTCTTTCTTCTGTAAAAATATTACAATGATTCTGCAGGGTCTGTAAAAATGTGCATCTTAACACCTGTGAAATGTGTATTTTCTAAAATTTGACTCCATTTTAAATATGGTGTCACAAAGAGTCCATTTTTTAAGGATTTTTTTTTAAACTTTTTAGAAAACAGGTCTCTCTCCTGTAACAACAGCAGCAGAAACAGAGACTGTAAATAAAATAATCTGACAGATGTGAAGTGAACATTGTGACAGTGGAACCTCCTCATGCCTCCTGGCTCCTTGCTGCCGTTCCCTCTTCCAATGACAGTCCTGCACTGATTTATTCTCTCTGATGATTGGCCGTCTGCCGTCTCACTGACAGCAAACCTTCTTCATCATATCTCCACTTTTCCTCTGCTCCTCCTCCTCCTCCTCCTCTTCTCCAAATCATTTTTCCTTTCATACGAAGTTTTTTTCTCTCCCTCTGCTCTGCCACTGGGTTTTATTTGACAGGAAATATTCCAGGCGATGTGGTGTGGTTGTAGATCTGGGCCGTGGCAGACGTTATTGATCGGGCTGATTTGCATACATAAATCTATTGGCTATCTGACACTTGCCAATATTCTGGGCAGCGGGGAGCGGCGGTGCTGAGTCGGCCAGGTCACATTATCATTGGTGATGGAGCTTTGATGAAGTGTGACAGCGCCGCACAGCTGCTGACCGACCGGCTGAAAGGCTGCACTGTAAAAAATGATACGTCAACTTTATCACCACGATCTGGCTGCTTAAAGACAGATTTGTCAGAAAAGATTTATGTTTATATAGAATTTATTTTTCACAAAACACCTTATGACAAAAAGTAAAGCACTTTCATAACAACTAATAGTAAATGAGATTTTGACCAAACACAATGATAAAATATATTTGGAGCCACGTTAAGATCACGTCCAACACTTAAGTCCAGACTGAAATATCTAAATGAGTAAAGGCGAGATCTTCTACAGACACTTATGGTTCCCATATGATCAATACAAATATCTTTGGTGATCCCCATTGAAATTTGATCCACACGTTCATGTTCCCCAGTTGATGAATCTTTAACTCTCATCTTTTCATACAGAAATGTGATATACAACATACATGATGTTACTATATATGTCATATATATGATGATATACATTTAAAACGTGAAATACATATAATACAACTTACAGCACCTGTACTGTACTGTAATATCTAGGATGGATTTTTTTGCTGTTCAGCTCTTGAGACATTTTACACGAGGTGATAAGTATAAAAAATATAATAATATATCAAATATCCTAAATAAATAATAGCAATGCATCTTACATCTTGAGTGTTAAAGGAAAGTTAAAATTGCACATTATTCTCCAGCAAAACAGCAAAATTCGATCTACTATGATTTTAAACCCACTCACTATAATATCAACATATATTGAGAGGTTTTGGGATGGATAAATATTCACATAATATACGTCTACAATATAAGCATGTGTACAGAAATACATATTTGGATGGATTATACATAAATGTGAATATATGATGTTTCTAAAATATATTTTTTAATTTGTACATACTGTATATTACATTTACATATTGGTAGCACCTCCCTTTCAAATTATATGATAAATTAAAATTCAATTAGATTAAAATCTTAATAAAAAAAAACAAAACATTAGTTTGTTTAAAACAGACTGGCATTCATACCAGTTTCATGTTAGTGTTAATATGGATGTTAACAAATTCACCAACTGAGACTGAGAACCACAACCACCACTGAGGTTCAGTCAAAACACAACTAAAGTCATGCTCCCAACAAAAGACGGAGATTTAAAGCTATAAATATTTATTGTTAAAGCTGAGCGTGTTTGTCTGTCAGTGGGATTAATGGTGTGACAGACTGTGCTAACACAGGAAGTCAGAGACGCTGTGTCGTTACGGCGGCGTGGAGCTGACCTCCGTGGGTTTTCTTGTAGTTGATATCAGTATTTAACATGTTCAGGTGACCATCACATGAAGGCAGAGCAGGATTATCATCCCGGTGTAGTTTCTCTTGAAAGACTGAGACTGAGTGATGTCTAACTCATTTGTCCTGGAGCCTGGATATGAGGACGAGCTGTGGACTGACGAGCATCTTTTTGATTGGACGTTGGACAACAGGCAGCTTTGACCTGATTAGACCAGAGAAAATATTGTTTTTATTCTGACTTTTAAGTCAGAGATCAATAAAAGTGAGGATACTTTTTCATATTAGACGGACAGAACCTGACGTGTTGTCTCACCTGGCAGCTTCACGACAAATTGGACAGTTTCCTGAAGCAAAAACACAAAGCTCCTCCACTGAAGAGGAGCAGGAACAGGTGGAACTGAGTTTCTGAGCTTTTCTTTACCCGGAAGTTACTTCATGTGAAAATAACAGGAACAAATCAAGAAGTTCAGTGGAACTAAAAGTTAAAGGTTCATCCTGTGGAGAGCAGGAACGTGTGTGTGTGTGTGTGTGTGTGTGTGTGTGTGTGTGTGTGTGTGTGCGTGTGCAGCTTTGCAGCCTCCAGTTTCTTTGTTTCTGTTGGAGGAAAAGGTCAAAGGAGCAGAGAGAATTAATTGAAGAGTGAGAGAGAACAGCTGGTTGTGTGTGTGTGTGTGTGTGTGTGTGTGTGTGTGTGTGTGTGTGTGTGTGTGTGTGTGTGTGTGAGTGAGTGTGTGTGTGTGAGATAACCATTGAAATCTTAGAGAGAACATTTTTAATTAAAAAAAAAACAGGGTTTGTAGTTTGTGCAGAGAAGCAGTTTGTGTTAACAGAGTTGTGTCTCTGAGTGAACCTTCTAAGCTGCTGTGGTGCCTCAGACACTGTAGACTGAGCCGTTACCTGTCCAGGTGCTGTGACACCAGAAACACTGAGGCCACACCGACACACAGTCACTTACAGTTCAGCTCTGGTGACCGAAAGAATCAGGGCGGCTGGACTGGGCTTCAGAGACGGGACGAGGAGCTCGGATTCGAGCCGCTGCTCCTTCAGTTGAGGATCTGATGAGGATGATGCCTCCTGGGCACCTTCCTCTGGAGGCTTCCTGGGCAGGTCCATCCGGGAGGAGAACCACGGGTAGACAGAACCCACGTGGACTGGGAACATCTGTGGCTCCTCAGGAGCTGGAAGTGCTGCTGGACAGAGGGAGGTCTGGGATTTACCCTCCTGCCGCCACGACCCGGCCCGATAAGAGGAAGGGGGTAGATACAGTTAGAATCAGCAGCATGATCACACTGTGATGTGTTGCTAATAAAAATCTTTAGATCCTGTTCACTTTGACTTAATTTGACTCATGCTTTTCTACTTCAGTAAAATTTAGATTTATTTTTACAGTGTAGTATTGTTGCATTTACTGAAGGAAAAGATTGTTTATTTCTTCCAACACTGGTGTGTGTGTGTGTGTGTGTGTGTGTGTGTGTGTGTGTGTGTGTGTGTGTGTGTGTGTGTGTGTGTGCTGCCTCATTACCTGGCTGTGTTCCTGTTGTTGTGTCGTTGTGGGAGCAACGTGACAACCTGCTGCTTTCGTATGCAGGAGAACAGCACTGATGGTGGAACAGAGTTAATAGCTCTTCTGTGGCGAAGCTCTGATCCTTCATCACCCCCACATCACCCCCACATCACCCCCCCTCCACACGGTGATACAAACACCGAGTGGCACAATTTAATGAAGTTCTGTTCTTTAAAGCAAGTGGCGGTTTGCAGGGATGGAGGGATGGAGGGATGGAGGGAGGTATGAGAACCTCCTGCTCCTTCAGCTCATCTGTTTCTTTGAATAGTTTCCACGAGCCGATCGATGCCTCGGTTTTCTCCTGGCCTTTCGCCGCTGTCACCCGTCATTGAGGGGATGCAAATTCATGTCAGAAACTGGCCTGACACTTTTCCTGTCGGGGGCCCGGCGCTCGAAAACGCCGCAGCTCAGCAATAAACGGGGTGAAGGCCTCGTTTCTCAGAAGGCCGAGAGAGAGAGAGAGAGAGAGAGAGAGAGAGAGAGAGAGACCTTTTCCATCAAAGTTTTCTCTTTCCGTCCTGACAAGATGAGGATGTGAAAGGACACTTGGTAAAGTTCATCTGTTTCTCGACAGAGCAGCAGTAAAGTCAGAAAAAAAAGGAATAAGTTCTTTGATACTTCAGGCAAGAAATAATTTGGATGCTACAGAACTGGAACCAGAACAAAAGGAAAGTTAACTGATAACAGAACTGAACCAAGAAACTCGACCTGTGAATCAAGTCGTATTTACAACACGATACAAAAATACAAACTGCTGTCACTAAAAGAAAGAGTCCACATGGTTCCTGAAAATATGACATTACAGTCAGACCTGTCAGACATGAGTCTTCAGGAGCTTCTCGAAGACAGAGGGACGTCCCTGCTCTGAGAGACTCCAGGAGCTGGTTCATCCTCAGGGAACACAGACCAGATCAGTCTGGACTCAGGGATGGTGATGACAGACCACATTCATGGAGGAACAGAGGCTGAGAAGGAGCATAGGACTGAAGGACTGAGGTCCAGGAGCTGGTTCAGACCCAGAGTCTCTGAAGGAGCATCAGGGACCTGGACCTGATTCAGGACCATGTGGAGTTAGTGCAGGTGGATGAGGGACATACAGTCTTTTGGACTGAAGACCAGACTCCCGCTGGACTCTGGACCATCTTTGAGGTTTTGACTGAGCACAGAAGGAGAGAGAACCAAGACCTGGACCAGGAGCTGGTGGAGGACTGAGTCAGACCTGATCTACCTGATGTTATATAAAGCAAAGCAACATGAAGTGAAGCCGATGCTGAAGAGCCTTAAACCTTCCTTCTCTCTAATGACCATCAGGGGGCGACTCCACTGGTTGTTAAAGAAGTCAGATTGTATTGAAGTCTATGGGAAAATGTCCCTACTTCTCCTTGATTTATTAGCTCAGTAAACGTTTTCCTAATGAGTTTATGGTCTCAGTCTCTAGTTTCAAGTCTTCAATACAACATGATATTTAAATGATGGTCCATTTAGAGGAAAATAGACCAGAAAGCAGGGGATGGATTAGGGGGTGTGGCCACTGTGTGATTGACAGACTGTAGCACCCAATCAGGATAGAGTACAGAGCAGGTCAGCTCCACCCCTCACTCCTCCTCAGCTCCACATTCTCCAAATATGGATTCTTCTGGTTTCAAAAAACAAGATGGTGGACAGACAAATGACAAAGTGGAGGCTTCAGAGCAGCAGCTCACGGACGATGGTGACGTCATGGAGGGTCGACCCTGAATGTGCTTTGAGTGACCACATTGTGCACAAGACAGAAAGACAGGACCATCGCAGATCAACAAGTTGGCTAAACCTGAACCTGCCGTCATTTAATCTTTCTCTCACCGCGACCGTCCTGAAGCCGCCGTGTGACACATTTTAAAAACCTTGACAGTGGAAGTGATGTGTTCATGTGTCGCAGTAGGGTGGGAAAGATTGCATCACAGTACAAGAATTTTTTCAACATCTTGGCTTTGATTTGGTTTGTCTGCTACCGACTGTTATCAGTCAGATATTTCTGCAGAGAAAAGAGAGAGTCATAGACAAAAGACGAAATGAGAGAGAAAGACCTTTTCTACAAAGTTTGGTCAGTAAATCCTGACAGAATGAGAATGTGAAACAGCTCCTGGTAAAGTTCACCTCGTCTGCTGGAGGATAAAACTGACAAACAACAAATTAGGAAAAAAGTACAAAAGTAAAACGAGCAAAAGAGGAAGAAGAAAGTAAAGAAGACCTCATACTCCAGGTAGAAAACGTACTAACTCACCTCAGATACTCAAGGCCGATATTTAATTTTAGGACATTTTCGGGTTTCAAGGGTTTTGGCAAAAACCCAGAGGTGTTAGGACAAGGTCGTCTCCTCATTTACCTTCGTTATCATCATCCCTGATTTCTCTGAAGATAAAGCAGGAGGATGTTGAAGTCATCAAATGAATCTGCTCATTAACAGCAGCTTCAGAACCAAACCAGAGACTTTCAGAAACATTTACACAGATGTACGAATGTGAACCTTTTGAACCAAAGAACCAAACTCTTCAGACTGACCCTCTTTACTTCCACTGAAAACGGTATCACAGCTCCATGGCCTCTACGTCCTCTTATCCCTCCTGGGCACAGGAAATAGGATAATGAGGACTTTTTGCTCCGTGTGCTTCCTCTGTCCTCCTCGACCCAATTTAAAGTTCCTCACTGAAGTGAATCTTTGAAGATCTGTTGACCCAGTCTGAGACAAACCACTCAGCCTGCTCTGCTCTGCATGATGTTCAGGTTGGGTTACGACTGGTAACAAGATCTGAGATTATCAGTTCATCCACTGAGCATTTTACAGTTTATACCCTTTATACCCTGGGGGGTATAATGGGTACACCTGATTGTAATATACTGGATTATATGAACCACTGAAGAGCTGAGGAAAAGGAGCCTGGATGGATGGATGGATGGATGATGGATGGATTGACAGATGAACGGATGGAGGGACAAACAGACAGATGAATGGATGAATGGATGTTTATTAACAGACCATCAGGCATTGATGTTGTGATGCTCAGTATTTTTCTAGCTGTTCTGGAGCTTTTTTAACTTTTAATTTGTTCAACAAAACAGAAAATACCAACAAAAAACGACAACTGGAGCTTTGACTGTGAAACACAGGGAGAGTAGACTCAGGGTTGGTGGTTCGATCCCCAGCTCCTCCTGGTGAGATACGTCCAGGCCTGATTTCCTCTTCTCAACAGTGTTGTCGTCTGTAACCTTCTATCTGTTTACCTTCCTCTTTAATCATCCTTTCCTTTTTCTCCCATCCTTCCTTTCCTCCCCTCTTTATCTTTTCCTTCATCCTTATTCCTCTCCTTTTTTCTAACCTCTTGTTATCTTGTTGTCTCTTCACCTCCTTCTATCTTCACTTATTGACATCTGCTCCTCCTTTTCTTATTCTCTTTCTTGTCTTCTCTTGTCTGTTTTCCCTTTGTCCTTCCTTTCCTCTCTCTTCCTGTCCACCACCTCCTCGCTCTAAATTCTCTGTTTGCTCCTCTTCTCCTTGCCTCCTTTCCTCATCCTTTCTCCTCCCTCCTCTCCTTTCATCCCTTCATCTCCTCTCTCTGCCTTCAGCTTATTAAGATTTCAAAGATACAAATGGCGGAGGGCTGATTGCTTTCAGGGAATCTGCCTTTAATAATTACAGATGGAGAAGCTCGGGGTAACGTTGTTGGGGCAGAGACTAATGGAAAACTAGATTTTTTCACTGAATTAGAGCGAGGAGGGGGGTGGGGTGGGGGGGTGATCTATATATTGACAAGCCATCAGCGGGCCACAGATCAGGAGAAGTGCTTTGGACTTGTCGGAGAGGACGGCGGCAAACTGGCTCTGATGCTCTGTGGCATCTCGATACGCTTCCTGCAGCCGCCACCGAGCTGCGAGGAGGATCAAACCCGTCTTCATCTCCAGGACCAGACTGTGGAGGGAGGACAGGGTGGAGGGGGGGGCAGAGTTAACCTTTCTTACTCCGATGACTCCCTCCTCCTCCTCATCTCATTGAGGACCTGAATCAAAATGTAAATGCTGGAGCCTCTGAGGGGAGCCGGGTCCTGGGATCTGCTTGTATTGATTATATGAAGTGAGTCGGAGTCGCTCTGTTCAACAGCCCAATGTGTTTTCCCCTGACGCTCTGTGACAGGAATTACCCAGAGTTCAGCTGGCTTTGGGCTCCGCTGTTAATGACATTTCTGATTTCGGAGCGCACACACTCACTTGGCCATCAAATTCAAAGACTTATAATGATTTTCAAGGCCCTGTTTGATTCAAAATCTAACATTTTTAAAACTTGAAGATTCATTAGTCAAAGGAAAAGAAAAACATTGTGCCCCAGATGTCATGGATTTAAATTTACGTTGATTTATTGGGAGCTTTGCCGTGTGGTTCTTCCTCAGGATGTTGGAAACTTTGAGCCAGGCTGAAGTTCAATGACCCCACTGTCATGTTCATGAAACCAGTTTGAGACGACTTTTCCTTTGTGACCTGGAGCATCATCCTGCTGGAAGTAGCCTTTAGAACAGAGGTGACTAACAGGTGGACCAAGGTCCAGATCTGGTCCAGACTCTGTCCTCTCTGGACCAAGAGTTAGAAACTATTAATTACTGAGAATAATAACATTTTGACTGTTGGACTGTTTGGGGTTGACAGACAGATCAGTGTGTCATGGTGAAGAGGGAGTTCACCTGGAAGCCAAAGCTCCTGATTTACTGGTGGATCTTTGTTCCAACCCTCAGCTACAGGAGGAAGTGTAGCCACCATGAGCCGACAGGCTGAAGACCTGCTGAAGACCTGCTGAAGACCTGCTGAAGACCTGCTGAAGACCACAAGGTCAAGTTCTCTTGAGGAAATCTGGTTAAGCCTCTTCAGCCCACTTAAGTGTGGACGCTTCCAAACATCAGGTGTCTTCAGAGCCTTGTTCTCCTGATGGAGGAGCTGTTTGTTTCTCCTTCAACTAGAGAATCAGCTCTTTCTAACAAGCCCTGATTTGTCCTGTGTGACACTGACTTCAGTGATAAACTCCTGAAGGAAGTTAGTTCAGATCTGGATCAGTCTGAGCCTTTGACTGGAGCATTGCTGCTTTACTTCTGTGTGTTTATCCATCCATTCTCATCCTCCATCTTTGATAGAGACGTCCAGAGTCACGTCTCTACAGGGGACACTCCTATTGGCTCCAGTGGGTGATGTCACAGCCAATCAGAGAGTCTCCTTCAGAGGCCTAGCTGTCAGCTGCTTGTAGCCAAAGTCAATGGGATCAATCCTGTATTTTTCTGATCTCAGAGTGAGGAGAAGTTGCTCTGAGTTTATTGTAGTGACAGAATAAAGACAGAGAGACATGGACAATAAGATATTTAGAGCATTAGAGGCTTTGGAGATGATTTTTCATCATTACTGCTCCAAAGAATGAGCAGAACTCAGATCAGATAAAGAGAGAAACTTCAAATCAGCTCTAGAACAACACAAACACATGTGTGGAACTTTCTGTGTTGAAGTTTTCTTTGGTTATTCTGGTTTACAGTGTTTTTATCTAGAAAATAAGGAGAAATTCACTGTGTTTTTAGTTTCCTCTTGTTCTCTGAGCTACTATCCCCTATTACAGTGAACAGAGTCTCAGATATAATGAGCTGAGGTTGAGCTGAGTCTGAAGATGAGGAGACTTGGAGACATTTTGAAAAAGGACGACTTTCGAAGAAAAAACACAAAGAGATGAAAAACAAGAAAATACTAAATGTGGCTCTAATGAACATTGAGTTAATATTCTTATGTCTAACTATCAGTCAGTTCCCAGGAATAAACTCTTATACTGAAACTACTAATATAATCTCTCACTTAAAAATTCTACCTGGAAGCTGGCTCTGAAATAAATGTACTCTAATCTAAAATGAATGTTTTTCTAAGGACTGAAACCCTCCCTGTGTGAGTCAGGCTGCCCTGTAGCTGCAGTAAAAACCCTTCAGCCTCCACTAGAGCTCAGTTTGCAGAGCAGCAGGCGGTCTGACCTCCTCAGGAGTTCATATATTTGACTGTAAACACTGATGTTAAAGCGCAACTTTAATGCTTCCAGGGGAATTTTTGGTTTCAGTCCCCCAAAACGGAAATTAAATTTTCATGCTTGATGCCGTATAGTAAACACACCACATGCAGGACTCAAGAGTTTGTGTATTTTATAAAGTCCATGTGAGGGCATTTTGTCGTCTCAGTGTCTGTGTGTGTGTGTGTTTCCTGCCAAAACTCTTGATTTTCTCTCATTTTTCGGGTGGGACGACGTGTTGTGTTGTGAGTGCTGTGTGCTGCAGCGCAGCGATGCAGCTGACTGATCCATCCATCATCGGCTCGTAGTCTCTCTGTTGCTCGCTCCTCAAACTCGGTTTTTGTTTGGAAACCATCCATCATATTCTTGACCATGACACACCGGCCAAAAGACACTCCAGTCGCTCTGTGTGTGTGTGTGTGTGTGTGTGTGTTTTCTGGTATGCAGTCGTGTATTTGTGTTATAAATTGAAACAACTTTGAACAAAAAAAAATAGCTGTTAAGTTGTTCTGAGGAATTTTCACATCAGTTTGAAGGTAAAGTTTCATGGGAGCAGCGTTCAGTTTATTTAATATCTTGATTCCTGCTGGAACCATCATGAATCCATGTTCAGAGTTTTATTCAAACACCCAGAACTTTGTTTTTAATTTCAGTGGAGATCAAAAAGTTTCCACATTTACCAAGAAAAATCTGCACGTAGGTGATTGTTGTCTACAAGTGTCGACCCACTGCGACGTCAAAGATGAACATCATGTTGTATTGAAGACTTGAAACTAGACTGAGACCATAAACTGATTAGGAAAACGTTTACTGAGCTAATAAATCAAGGAGAAGTAGGGACATTTTCCCATAGACTTCAATACAATCTGACTTCTTTAAGTCACCCCCTGATGGTCATTAGATAAAATGCAGGCTCTTCAGTACTGACTTCACTCCACAGACCCAGAGTCCAGGTCCAGGTTTATAAACAGTCTCAAGGATTAACTGATTATATTTTGGTCATAGGTCAAAGGTCACTGTGACCTCACAAAACTTCAGCAATGACGCAATTTAACTAAAATGTCTAAAAGTAAAGTGATGATATTTTATGTCCAAAAGGTCAAAGGTCAACTTCGCTGTGACATCATAAGGTTCTGCAGAAACAACTCTGGTCATTATTCACCTCTGTAACTCAGGAACAGGAGATTGTGACCATGTTTCACGTGACTTTGCTGGTTGGTGGAGAAAACAACCCTAGAGAGCTGCTTCTAGTTTTATTCTGTTTTTGAGTCTGTTTGTGTTCTTTTCAGTTTTTTCTTTTCTATTTTATTCTTAATTTGCGAAAGTAGAAAAACAAGAAAAAACAAAAAACAGACAAAGGTTCAGAGGTTGATTATGTTAAATTACAGATTCTTACTTATTTCAAGCTTCTCACAAAGGTGTTGCAAAAATAAAAAAACAAAAAATCTTACTGTTTATCATTTCAAATCTCCTCAGGAATTCAACCACCTCGTCTTCCTCCTCCTCTTCTTCCTCCTCTCTCCAAATCCCTCGTCTCCCACCCTCATAAAAAATACTCCCTCTGTCTCCTCCATCTTTCCTCCCTCCCAGACTTTGCTGGTTCTAAAAATAAGCACCAGGTTTCTGGCCTCCCCCCTTCTCTCCTCTGCTCCTCCTTCATTCTTAACCTCGTCCTGGTCTGCAGCTGATCTTCCTCGGCCGGACCCTCAGGTACTGGGAAAACCGGACGCCGAGGCCGAGGCATGCATCACTGTCAGGCTAAATGTAGAATCAGCATTTCTGAGCCCCCCCCCCCCCGCCCCTCCGGCCCGGCCTAACCCTTACCTGGTCAGTCCAGAGGAGACGCTGTGGCCCCTCAAGGCTCTGCACCGCCCCAGTATTGATTTCTTTCTTTTACTGTGAAACAAAGAGACTTTCTCTGTTACATGATATATCATAATCACGTCATTTGTAACTTTGAGTCCACAGATGTACAGGAAACAGGCCAACGTGAGAGAGAGAGACCTAGATAAAGAGGTCGGGCCTGTCCTCAGGCAATAAACTAATTGCAGCGTCTGCTCTGTTTCTCTCAGAGTAAAAATTATAGTCTCCAAGTTTAAATTTCAGTTTCTTCCTCAGCTTCTGTTGAATGTGAAACTGTAAAAATTCAGACTCACCTGACAGAAACATTCATTTGTCTGGAGCTGAACCTCACAGCTGGAACAAACTTTCAAAGGATGTTAAACCTGCTCCAACTTTGACCAACCTTCAATAAAATGACCTGCACTCTTTCTGACTGCTCCTTAAACACTCAACTAAAAATGTCTATCCCATATTTATGACTGATATTAGCTTTTCATGTCTATATCTTTTATTTTGAAGTGGTTCTATCCATAAGAAGATATATTTGTGTTTTTAAGAACCAAAAACCGTCTCAGTGAAGTTTTACATCTCCTCTCTCAGGCTTCAGGCCAGTCAGGTCACGTCTGACCGGCCTCTTGGCTGTTTTCGGAGAGATCCAATAAAAATATAGCAGATTTTCAGTAAAACACTCAAACACCAAATCCTGGTTGGATGGTGGGTCCAGGTGGGCGGGGCTTGGGGCATGGCTGAGGGAAGTAACTGCTTTGTTGTGACATCACAAAGTTCCAGAAATCTTGACGGCTGGTTTTAAGGCTCAGTTTCTGAATCCAGGCTGTGAGCATTTCTCTGTGACTGAGACCTAAGAGACTTTCGCAGGATCCAGAGCAGAGCCAATCAGAAGTGTCTCTTCAGGTTCAACTGAAAACGAAAAGCTCAGAACAGCTCATTAAAAAGAGCAGATCTCCCCTTCACTACTCCTCAGCTGAGTTTTGCAATTGCTATGCAGCTAATATTAGCATTAGCAACTTTTTACTTTCCAAAGAAACAAACCTCTTCTTCTGTTGAAGTTAGCATGCTAACCAGCTAGCTTGTTCTGTTCTGGCTCTTGTTGAGGCACAACCACCTGCTCCCGACAGGAAGCCACGTTCAGTGGTCGACAAAATGTACCAATAGCCACTTTAAATGGAGAAACTCGTGATGCCAGATGTGTGTGTGTCTCAGCAGCTGCTGGACGGACTTCCATGAAATCTGGGTCAGACGTTCATGTTCCCCAGGGGATGAATCCTTCTGACTTTTGGTGCTTCTGTGACTCTTCCTGTAGCATTACCATGAGTTATTGTCCTGTGAGCCCTGACCTGATAAGCAGCATCTTGTTTACAGATGAATCTCCAGTTTGATTTCTCTGCTGATGAAGCTCCAGAAGGTGGCGCTGTGTTCGCTCACGCTCAGAGAAAAAAAATCCTCAGGAGGTGTTTTTTCCCCCCGATTTCCAATTCACCCCTACATCCCCTCCACTGCCACACTCACTTTCTCTCCCCTCCCTCTCTCATGTTGGCCTTTGACCTCTGAACTCAGCGGAGTGTGTGGAGGGTCGTCATTAGACTGGTCTGAAGCCTGTGGGAGACCCAGCACACACTGATCAGACTCTGAGATTCTTCTGAGGGTCGATGTATTGGATTATCATTACAGTCCTGTGTCCTGTGATTCAGCAGCTGTTTAGTCACCTGAGCTCAGTGTATCTGAGGTTACAGATTTTACTTTATGCCCTAATGAGACGCACCGAAGCTGTAGTGAGAGGGGTTTATTTTAGGCTTATTTTAGGCTTATTTTAGGTTTATTTTAGGCTTATTTTAGGTTTATTTTAGGCTTATTTTAGGCTTATTTTAGGTTTATTTTAGGTTTATTTTAGGTGTGTGACAGACTACAGATGATGGAGGTGACCGACATCACGTTACTTCCTCTTTTTCTCCTGACAGAGAAGAATGTAAATCTACAACATGAGATACAAATTTAATCCAAAGATACGAACTCCAAATGAAACCAATAAAGATCCTCAGTGTGACTGAGTCGATGATCAGTGGTTTTATTTAGCAGTGATGCAGACAAACGAAGCGTGCTGACAGGACTCTGTTCACAGTGGATGATAACGACAGCAACTTAAGGCGGACTTGTTAAGGAGGCTGAGGAGCTGCAGACGCTGCAGCTGGTCCAGAGTTAAAAATAAGGCTGAGGCCCAAACAGAGTGAATCCTCAGACTGGATGGATGTGATTGTCCTTCGTGCTGCTGCTGTTGTTGTGTAAACCATCACTTATAGAGACAATGGTGTTAATGAGCCTCACATATCAACCACAGCCTGTGAGTGAGTGAGTGAGTGAGTGAGTGTGAGAGTGTGAGTGAGTGTGAGAGTGTGAGTGAGTGTGAGTGAGTGTGAGTGAGTGTGAGTGAGTGAGTGAGTGTGAGAGTGTGAGTGAGTGTGTGTGAGTGAGTGTGAGTGAGTGTGAGAGTGTGAGTGAGTGAGTGTGAGTGAGTGAGTGTGAGAGTGTGAGTGAGTGTGAGTGAATGTGAGTGTGTGTGAGTGAGTGAGTGTGAGAGTGTGAGTGAGTGTGAGAGTGAGTGAGTGAGTGTGAGTGAGTGTGAGTGAGTGAGTGTGAGTGAGTGTGAGTGAGTGTGAGTGTGTGTGAGTGAGTGTGAGTGTGTGTGTGTGTGTGTGTGTGTGTGTGTGTGTGTGTGTGTGTGTGAGTGTGAGTGTGTGTGTGAGTGTGAGTGTGTGTGAGTGAATGAGTGAGTGAGTGAGTGTGTGTGTGTGTGTGAGTGTGTGAGTGAGTGTGAGTGAGTGTGAGTGTGTGTGAGTGAGTGTGAGTGTGAGTGAGTGAGTGTGAGTGAGTGTGAGTGAGTGTGAGTGTGTGTGAGTGAGTGTGAGTGTGTGTGTGTGTGTGTGTGTGTGTGTGAGTGAGTGTGAGTGAGTGTGTGTGAGTGAGTGTGAGTGAGTGTGAGTGAGTGTGACACACACTCACACTCACACACACTCACACTCACATGATAAATAATTATTATTAAATAATAATTATTCCAAAGACCTGATAAATATTAATGTGATATTTAGAAATATTTTACAAAAAAAGTCAATTTCACTATTTTAACAAAGAAGCTTTCCAGTCGGTATCTCCCCCAGGAAGGAGGCTGGAGCAGCTGGGAATCGAACCACAGACTGTTTCAGCCGTGGACACCCTGAGTCACAGCAGCAGTTTGTGTTTTTATCACAGACTTTAAACAGAACCAACACTATCCACCAAGAAGGCAGAGCAGCTGGATCATTTCCTGAGAGGTAAACACCAGGGCAGAAAAACCCAAATCAGCATTTTAACATGTTGATCAAGTCGGAGCCGTCGGCCCGTCAGCGGGTCAGCGGTCCTGTTGTGGATGAATCGATCCCCAGAGGACGTTTCACCTGTGATACCTCCGCTCTGAGATCAGGAAACATCTCAGTCCCTGATGACTTCCTGTTCAGGTACAGGGTTGGAGGTGGGTGGGGGGCCGCGGTGCGTTCGCTGTCTGTCAGTGGCAGGATGTGGAAGAAATTCTCTGTTGGAGAGTCAGGCTCAGGTTTGCCATCTGTCAGCTCTGATGGTCTGGTTATCGATCCAATGCTGGGGTCACACCAGGACCCTGACCCCCCCACATCACTGCCTGACACACACACACACACACACACACACACACACACACACACACACACACACACAGGCTGGTTTAGGTGTGTGACAGTAATGTGACAGTCATTTTCCCAGTGTGATGTCTGTCAGAGCAGCCGTCACTCCCGACCCCTGATCCTCCACTCTGACCCAGATCAGACCCTCAAACACCTCCATCACAGACTGGACCACATGGTGTGTGTGTGTGTGTGTGTGTGTGTGTGAGAGAGAGAAACATGGACACAGTACCAGAAAATCTATCGATCATCACAATTCTGATAATTAATTAACTTTATAAAATCTATCAAATAAATAATGCAGATCTATCTTTTCTTATCTTCCATTATCTTTTATTTCATCGTTGTTTGATGAGTAAATTTCATTTAAAGACAATCAGTAATTATCAAATATAAATAAGTATTGTAAATAATTGTTACTTGAATTAATTTACTTTCAAATAAATAACTGTACACATCAATAACTGACTGACTGTACACATTTTTGTTCATAACCTTGTATAAATACTGTGAACATTACTGCAATGTAAATTTTATATAGATGTCTACAAAGATCCAGGGCTTGGAGGCGTGGCTGAGGGCAGTGACTGCTTTGCTATGACATCACAAAGTTCCTGAAGTCCTGAGGCTGGTTTTAAGGCTCAGTTTCTGAATCCAGGCTGTGAGCATTTCTCTGTGACTGAGACCTTTGATACTTTCACTGTATTAATATAGAACCTAGACCTGCTTTATAATCAAAGACCACATGGAGGTCTACCTTTAGACCAGATGGACCTTTAACCTCCACCTTTAGACTGTATGGACCTTTAACCTCCACCTTTAGACTGTATGGACCTTTAACATCTACCTTTAGACCGTATGGACCTTTAACATCTACCTTTAGACCGTATGGACCTTTAACATCTACCTTTAGACTGTATGGACCTTTAACATCTACCTTTAGACCGTATGGACCTTTAGCAGGTGTAAAACTTTGTGTATGTTTTCCTTATATTGTCTCATCTTTCAGTTTCTCCTCCAGATCTGCTCCTCCCTCCCACTGCAGCCAACCCGTCAGGGTTCGATCTTGACTTTGAAAAACACTTAAGCGAGTCAAGCGCCCCCTCCAGCAGCCGGGACATCCAGCAGAAGAAACAGCAAACAGGACTACATTGAACAGGAATTGATACTCTATTAGGAGTCGGTTTAATGAGCAGAAAAGCTGTTTTTCCTTTTTCCTGTTTACCCTCAACAGCAGCTCATCTGTTCAGATTAAACGTCGATGGTGAGACGGTTGTGCCCTCCATCCTCTGTGCTTCAGGTGGCTCCATGACTGAAGGTCACAGGTTTGATCCCTGCAGAGTCTCTTCTATCCATCCGTGTCGTAGGAAACAAGGCTCCAAGAAGACCTCTGACCTCTGACCTCTCTGGTGGATCAGCTACATCTATGAAGTACTCTCTGTTTTTTCATGAATAATTGTTAAACTTATTTTAACCCTGGGGCTATAAAACTGAAGCTTCACCCTGAAACTGATTATCAGCCACTGACAGAGCAGAAGCTTTACAGTGAACGACGCACATCGTAGATTTACCATCAAAACACTGTGACCTGTTTCATGTGTCGTAGGTTGTTTGCCAAAACAGCAGGTTCCCTGAGTTCTGTAGGCTGAAATGTATTCAGAGCACATCCTCTGTGTTCCCATTGAAATCAATGATCTCTAATGGAAATGAATACAAGAAACTTTTCCCACTGAAACTAATGTAAATTAATCTCCATGGAGAAGTAAAAACAATATACAGGAAGGACACAAATATTCTCCATTGAATCGAATACTGAACATGATAAAAGTACCAATCACCACTTCCTACAAGGCTGAAATGCTCCACTGAAAATAGTACTGAACAAAAATATTACCCATTGATATTATTGATGAATTCCTTGAATAAGAGACAGGACATGAACAGTCTCCATTTAAAATTTAAACCAGTGCAGATGAAATTCTCCCACCACTGACAGCACAACCTTCCAGTGATATACACACAAGATAAAAGCTGTATCCATTGAAACCAATGGTCATGAAAGCAACTGAAGTTCAGAAATTCTAGTATCAATGAACTGGGAAAACCCAACTGATGAAACAGCAGGACACACAATCTGAGATGTGTGAAACAAGTGTCTAAAACACACACACACACAGACACACAGAGACACACACCCCCTCTCCAGCTGGAGGACGAGGCAGCAGGAAGTGGATGGTCCAGTTTTTCTTCTTCATTAGTGTTTGTGCCTGCAGGTGTTAAATAATATTAATGACCTCCAGCGTCATTACTTACCTCTGCGCTCGGCCTCGCCTCAAGTGATTTTATCGACTCCTGACTCCTCAGGCAGTGTGTGTGTGTGTGTGTGAGATTATTCTGCAGCGATATTATCAGGAACTTTAATAAGTTGATTAGCAGCGAGGCGCTATCTGCTAACTGGATCTAGATGATGATGTTGATTGGACGGAGCGCGGCACCATCCATCTTTCTGATTGGCTAATAACTGAAATCCATCACTGTTTCATGCAGTTTCGTCCACAGTGTGTGTGTGTGTGTGTGTGTGTGTGTGTGTGTTTCTTGTTCTCTCCACTTTATCTGCTCTGGTTCATTTTATTCCTCTTTTCTTCTTCTCTGCCTTAACTTTTGTTCACCCTCCTCTTTTCACTTCTCCTCCCTCCATCTACTTCTCTTTCATTTGTTCTCTATTTAAACTTTTTTAAACATTTAAACATTTTTTTGCTTTTTTCTCTCTTTCTCTTGGTTTGGAGATCAGGGCCAATATGTACACACACACACACACACACACACACACACACACACACACACACACACACATGTATACATACACATTTATACATACAAACATATATATTCATATACATAGACACGCACGTACATACATAGATACACACGTATATATACACACATACAGAAACACACGTATTCATATACACAAACACACAGATGTGTGTGTTCAGTCTATTTCTATCATGATTATTTTTATTTGCACTGAACTATAAACTGGCAGAGAAAAATTATAAAAAGAATAAAAACTATAAAATTAAAAAAATTAAAAATAAAGGAAAGAAGGAGGGAAGTGAAGTTGCAAAGGAGGAAAAAAACATGAATATAATTTAAATTAGAGATGAAGGATGTGAGAGAGAAGAAAAAAGGGAAAAATAAAATTCATATTATTTAAGTTCTTTAATGGACTGAAAGGAAAAAATAAAATAAAGAGGAAAACAAACACTTTATATCTTCTGTGTGTGTGCGTGCGTGTGTGTGTGTGTGTGTGTGTGTGCGTGTGTGTGTGTGCGTGTGTGTGTGTGTGTGTGCGTGTATTGATCAGTAGCAGTAACCACATGTTCGGCCTGTATTGATATTCATGGTCACCAACACACACAATTAAACACACACTGATAAATGTATTCAAATACACACAAAGAGTAACACACACACACAAACACTGTTGTGTCACTGTTGTGTCACTGTTGTGTCACTGTTGTGTTGCCGTTGTGTCACTGTTGTGTTGCCGTTATGTCACTGTTGTGTCACTGTTGTGTTGCCATTGTGTCACTGTTGTGTCACTGTTGTGTTGCCGTTACGTCACTGTTGTGTTGCTGTTGTGTCACTGTTGTGTTGCCGTTGTGTCACTGTTGTGTCACTGTTGTATCACTGTTGTGTCACTGTTGTGTCACTGTTGTGTTGCAGTTGTGTCACTGTTGTATCACTGTTGTGTCACTGTTGTGTTGCCGTTGTGTCACTGTTGTGTCACTGTTGTATCACTGTTGTGTCACTGTTGTGTTGCCGTTGTGTCACTGTTGTGTCACTGTTGTGTTGCCGTTGTGTCACTGTTGTGTCACTGTTGTGTCACTGTTGTGTTGCCGTTGTGCCACTGTTGTGCAGCCTGTGATTGGTTGTAGAGCTGAGGTGATGTTGAGGGACACACACAGGCAGAGGATTAAACACAGAGCAGTTTCACTTCCTGGTTGTTGTTGGTATTTATGTTTGTTCACACAGACACACACAGACACACACAGCCACAGTTAGAAGGAGGGAGGTCACGTGACATCACAGGTGATAAAGATGTCCTGAACCTCTGGGGTCACATGACTGTGAGGGGCCTGGTGTTACCTGGTCAGGTGACTCTTTGCTCACCTGGAATTCATTGCTTTTCCCATCATGTCATTGGCGCCTGGGTCAGTGGTCGGGTTTGAATCCCACCGATGGGGCGGTTTGCTTGGTTGTCATGGAGACAGATGTGTCTGTGACAAGATGATCAGATGTGGTTTTTACCTTCATCGTGGTCGTCATGGTGATTGACCTAAAAACACACAGAAGATATTTACACTAAAGTACAAAGACAAAAATACACAACGGTACCAGTTGTCACACACACACACACACACACACACACACACACACACACACACACACACACACCTCACACACATACACACTTGTACCCTGCTCTAATGTTTCCACACCCCTGACAACACCTGTTGACAGGCTAGTGTGTGTGTGTGTTTGTGTGTGTGTGTGTGTGTGTGTCTGTGTGTGTGTGTTTGTGTGTCTGTGTGTGTCTGTGTGTGTGTGTTTGTGTCTGTGTGTGTGTGTGTCTGTGTGTGTGTGTGTTTGTGTGTGTGTGTGTGTGTCTGTGTGTGTCTGTGTGTGTGTGTTTGTGTGTCTGTGTGTGTGTGTGTCTGTGTCTATGTGTGTGTGTGTGTGTGTTTGTGTGTGTGTGTGTGTGTGTCTGTGTGTGTTTGTGTGTGTGTGTGTGTCTGTGTGTGTTTGTGTGTCTGTGTGTGTGTGTGTCTGTGTGTGTGTGTGTGTCTGTGTGTGTTTGTGTGTTTGTGTGTGTGTGTTTGTGTGTTTGTGTGTCTGTGTGTGTGTGTGTCTGTGTGTGTGTGTGTGTGTGTGTGTGTCTGTGTGTGTTTGTGTGTCTGTGTGTTTGTGTGTCTGTGTGTTTGTGTGTCTGTGTGTGTGTGTGTCTGTGTGTGTGTGCAGCCACGTCACTCTGAGTAATTAGTCATCGGGTTGAGCTGAGAGCCAATACACTCTTTGTACAGCAGCCAAAACTCCTGAGACTCACCACGGCGCGCACACACACACACACACACACACACACACACACACACACACACACACACACACACACACACACAGATGCAGCAGTAGCAGGTTAGATTAATGTGTGTTGTGTTTGTCGTCCCGGAGGAAAGCAGCTCACTTAATAAAGAAAAATAATTCCTTTCCTCTTCCTCTGGATTCCCTTCACTCTGTGTGTGTATGTGTGTGTGTGTGTGTGTGTGTGTTTGTGTGTGTGTGTGTGTGTGTGTGTGTTAATATTTTGGATCAACATCTATTATATTATTTGTGTTTTACTCAGGCTGATGTATCTTACTTTGCGTTGCAGATCTCTTCTTCTCTTTATTTTAAGTAAAAGAAAAAGAAAAAACAGAAGCTGAGGAGATAATTTAATCATATATAATCCACTGATCAGCCATAACATTATGACCACTGCCTCATATGGTGCAGGTCCTGCCCCTGGAGGTCTGGACTCCTCTAGACCTCTGAAGCTGAGCTGTGGTATCTGGACCCAGACGTCAGCAGCAGATCCTTTAAGTCCTGAAGTTGTGAGGTGGAGCCTCCATGGATCAGACTTGAGCTGCAGTGTTGGAGAAGCTCTGACCAGTCGACTCATCACAGTTTGGTCAAAGTCAAAGTCCCTCACATCCTCACACTTGACCATTTATCTGCTTCAACTCATCAACCTCAGGACTAAATGTTCAGCTGCTGCCTGATGTGTCCACCGCTGACAGGTAACCATGGTAACCAGGTGATCAGTGTCATAATGTTATGGCTGACTGGTGTAGATATAATATACAGTACTAATATACAGCAGAACATGGACGACACAACAACACAAAAATGTACCTCAAAGTTCAGATTGTTTGTCTCCTGCATTGTTTTCCTTGGTCCCTGTGGTTGTCATGGTAACACAAGTTCAACCTCATCACCTGAGGGCAGCAGCGAATATTTGTGCAGCTTTAACCACTGAGCCAACATCACAGCAGAGTGTTTTTCCTGAGGACACACACACAGTTGAAGGAGAGTTGTATCATCATTTAGCCTTGTTTTATTTCCTGTGTTTCCTCATTAGAAGCAGCAGATTAAAGCTGCCTGGTCATTGGTCTTCATTTGGACCAACACACACCACTAATGGACCTGGGCGTGTGTGTGTGTGTGTGTGTGTGTGTGGAGCGTGTGTGTGTGTCCCAACATACATGCATCTTTTTGTGCTTGTTAAACTGTGAAAGCTTGTAAAGACAGTTGGTTATTGCATGTTCAAGTGTGTGTGTGTGTGTGCGGTGTGTGTGTGTGTGTGTCAGCTGACTGGCTGTGTAATTAGCTGGGTCAGGCTAATTGACCTTGTAGTGCGAGGGGCGTGTTAGCCGCAGATTGCTAACGTTAGCCGCGCTGTGGCTGTGAACAGTGATGGATGTGTCTCAGAGCTTGTTACATGAAGCGGCAGAAAAACCAACAAAAGCCCGTGAACCTGCAGGACTGTGATTGTCAGGGTCAGACCACCACCCGGCGTCCACCACCCGGTCTCTGACAAATCACCAATTTATTTCTCAGATTTGTGATATTCTGCCCAGAATCCGTTCCGGGTGCATTTAGAGATCCAGGGATTCGGTTTATTCGCGTCCAGCAGCTAAACCAGACAGAGAAAAGTCCTGGTGATGTCATCACGACAGCAAACCAGCAACATGACACCAAACTGACACCTTCCAGTGTCTCTGTGTCCAGGCTGAAAAATCTATTTTAATTATTTTAGCAGCTGCATGAGGAGACAGAGACATCTGATGAAATCAAGAGAAATCAAATATTCAGAGACTCAGATAGATATAGATATAGAGACAGAGCTGCAGCAGCGACACACCTGGTGTGAACGCACACGTTCAGCCGCGATGCACAAGACAGTAAAGACAACATGACAATGCATCACAAAAATCTAGGAAACAAATAAAATCTCCTGAGGAAATAAAAAAATGAAAAGGTTTAGTTAGGGCCGTTTAGACTTCTGGAACTTTGTGATGTCACAACAAAGCAGCCAATCAGAAGAGAGGATCAGATCCTCTCCTCTGATTGGCTGACTGACCTGTTGTTACTAGTGTTCCAGAGCTCAGCCTGACAGAGGAGATGTTAAACTACACTGAGATGGTCTTTGGTTCTGAAAAGCACAAATATATCTTCTCATGGAGCTCAACCCTTCAAAATAAAAGACTGGAGAAGTTAAAATGTGGACCTTTAAATGAAAAACATTGAGCTTTGAGCAGAGTTTTGTTCTATCAGACAGATTTAAGGACTAAATTAAAAGGTCAATGTGGTTTCAGAGCTGATTTAAACTGTCCTGTGTTTTAAATGTTGGGTAAATGTAGTTTATTGTAGCTCTGGACTCTGACAGAGATTCTGGTCTCAGGTCTGAAGACCAGAGCAGCAGCATTGTCCCCTTCAGCTAACAAGCAGGATGGATTTGTTCTTCAGATCCAGTCCTGACCTGTGTTCGGCCTCCTCGCTCCGTACAGATCCACTCTGTGGCGGCGGCAGGTTATCGACGCCTTGTGGCCATTTATGATTTATACGAAGAGAAACATCCGGTGGTCCGGCTGCTGCTGCTGAGCCTTTTTACAAATGATGAAACGATAAAAATAGGAAGTCATATTTCCTCACAAAGGCTTTTTTTTTTTTTTTTTGAAAAATTAAGGCAGAGCAGTGGAGATGGATGAGGCTTTAAAGTGACGGCGGTGGTCTATGACTGCTATTGAATGGACTGCATCCTTAACAAATGTCCCCATCACTCCTGCCTGTGTAGTAAAGCTCGATCGGCCACCCCCCCCCTCTCTGTGCAGAAGATGGATGTGTGTGTGTGTGGCCTATGACAGAGTAATGTGTCCTGGCATGCTAGTTGGGTTTATTAGCAGAAACTAGTTATTTCTGGGCCTCCTGTGTGTGTGTGTGTGTGTGTGTGTGTGTGTGTGTGTGTGTGTGCAGTGATAGATATTGTGTGGCTCCTGTTGATTTCGTTCATTTGTCAAACGGCTGGAGAAAGGGTTAATCAGCTCTCGCTCTCTTCCTCTTTTTCTATTTTTCATCTCTCTCTGTCTCTTCTTCTTTTCTTCCTCAGTTTCTTTCTTTATCCTCATATGAAGCATCACACATTCTCTGTTCATTTTCCTCTGTTTCTTTCTTTCAACCTCACTTTCTCTCTTTTATTTTGATATTTCTGCTTTCTGTCCTTTCAGTCGTCTTGCTGTCGTCTGTCATGTTAAATATTCAACAATAAAAGTTTGTCTGTTATATTCAAGCTTGAACAAGCTGAAAAATTTCTGAGATAATAAATCTCAGTTTAAAATGCAATTAGGAAAAATAAAATATCTATATAAATATATAAAATATAGACCTTTAAATAAAACTATGGAGTTTTAATGTAAAATGAAAAACTTTAATATACCAAATGAACCTTTAATATAAAATATGGACCTTTAATATAAAATCTAGACCTCCAAAATAACAACTATCGAGCTTAGCAGCTTTAAGTAACACTGAACAGTATTGTTTTATCAATGACTGTTTAAAGAGAAAGGTAACATGTAAAAATGTAAATTCTGTCTCATAATAAACAAGTTAGATTTCTATCTATCTATATATTTATAAACATCCAGTAAATGGTTTAAAAGACACCATAATGTTGTCATATGCAGCTAATAATATGTATTAAAACCTTTATATTTTTTATGATAATGGCCGATTAAAAAAATGGACTGAATAGAGGAGGAAAAGGAAATTATGTCTATGATGCAGTTTAACTCATAATCTGTTAAAACATCGGCACATCTGCTCACAGCTGCATGATCATGTGTAAGAAACCACATGTAACTGCTCATAAACAATAACTAAGACGCTGAAAACAAAATGTTTTCATCTCCTTTTATTTTTATTTTTTCCTTCAGAAAAGATTCACAAGCAAATCAGAAATAATAAAAAATGAAAGACTAATACAGATGATGAAAAAGAGACAGAAACATAAAAAAAGAGGATGAAAAAGAATTAAAGAGAAAGAAATTATGATGAAGAGGAGGAAAAGACTGTAAAAGGGAGATGGAGGGATGAAACAAAGGAGGAGGGGAGAAAAAGATGGAGAGGAATAAAGCGACACGAGGGAACAGGCTAGAAAAAAGATAAAAGTAATAGACTGAGACGAGAGAAGGAGGAAAGGATGGAGGGTGAAATGATAGAAACACACAGTCGTCCCTCTGCTATCCATCCGTCTCAGCTTGGTGAAATAAGGGCCTCCTCGTTGTCAGCTTGTTATTTTTTTCCCTCCCTCCCTCCCTCTGTTCATCCCTGACTCTCGCCCTCCGTCCTGTCGTCCGCCAGCGTTCTGTCATGTGTGAAGGTATCGATTTGCCAGCGTTTTAACCATCAAACTGCAGCTTCGCTTTTTAAACAATATCTGACGGACGGAGGGAGGGAGGGAGGGAGGAAGATGAAAGAGGAAAGGAGGTAGGGAGGAGCAGCAGAGGAGGGGAGTCAAATAAGAGAAAGAGGAGAGGAAAAGGTGGAGGAAAGAATGAAAGACAAAATAAAGAGGGAGGAAATGAAGGAGACAAAAAGGAGAACCGAAGAGGAGAAGAAGAAAAGAGAGGAGGGGAGAGGGAAACTTATGGAAGAGGTGGAAGGAATAAAGGAAGAGGCAAGACCATGAGTATGTGTCCTTAAGGAAATGAGGGGGAGGAAGTGAGGAGGGAGGGTGGAGGGAGAGGAGCCATGGTCAGACATGAAAGGAAGAAACAAGAAGATGAAGAGGAAGGACATGGGAGGAGAAAAGGAGAGAAGAGGAGGAAGAGAGGGAGAGAGGGAAGAGGAGAGGAGGCAGAAACAGGAAAGAAGGAAAGGAGGAATGGAAGGAAGGAGCAGCAGAGGAGGAAAAGGTGGAAGAAAGGATGAAAGATGGAACATAAAGAGGGAAGAAATGAAGGAGACACAAAGGAAAGAAAGGAGAGGATGGAGAGGAAGAACAAGTGATGGGGACACAAAGAACAGAGAGAGGAGGGAAAGAGGGGTAGGAAAGGAAACTAGGAGGCAAGAGTAAAAAGTAGGAAAGGAGAAAACAGAAGGAAAGAAGGGAGGTGACGACAGAAGGATGACCAGGGAGGAAGGAGGGATGAGGAGGAGGAGAAGAAGAGGAAGACTTGTTTGAAGCTCCATCAGTCTGGTTTTACCTCAGCGGACAGACAGAGTCATCAAAGCAGAAAATAGAGAAAGAAAAGAAGGAGAAGAACAAACGAGGGGAAAGAAAGACGAATAAAACCATTTAAAAAAGAGAGAATTAGAAAAGAAGGAAGTAAAAGACCTGAAAGAGGAAACGACAGAAAGAGAGAGAAATGTGGAGTTAGAAAGATGAGAAGGAAAGATGAGGAGATGGAGGGAAGAAAGAAAGAAAAACAAAACAATGAAAAATAATAAAAGAGAAGAAACTAAAACGACAGAGAGGTGGCGTGACTGAAAGACGAAAATCTGACGATTGAAAAAGATGAAACGAGAGAGAGAGATGGAGCGATCTGAAAAAAACGAGTGTGAGTCCAGTTTATGGATCCGTTTGTTCAACCAAAGTTTGGTCGTATTGATCAGCTGACAGCATCACATTTAACATCCTGTTTCTGTTTAACAATCATGCCAATAAAGTGGAGTACATTAAAGTGTGTGTGTGTGTTTGATCTGCAGGCCTCCTGCTGTGAGTAACACACAGACACACACACACACACACACACACACACACAGACACTCACACACACACACACACACACATACACACACACTCACACACACACACACACACATACACACACACTCACACACACACACACACACACACACACACAC
>CM076654.1:735160-751693 GCA_038496675.1 Rachycentron canadum
GAGTTGTTAAAGAAGTCAGATTGTATTGAAGTCTATGGGAAAATGTCCCTACTTCTCCTTGATTTATTAGCTCAGTAAACGTTTTCCTGATGAGTTTATGGTCTCAGTCTCTAGTTTCAAGTCTTCAATACAACATCATTCCTCTTTCTATATTCTTCTTGTTTTCTATAATGTTATCAAGTGGCTACAGCATCACACCGTGCGGCCAATCAGCTGTTCACCGACAGAGAAATAAGGAGGAAGAGGAGAAGCTCAGAGGCCAGATCTTCGTCCACTTCAGTCTGTTTGGTTGTGTCACATGAGGCTGGTCGGTCAGTTTGACCTATGACCCCTGACACCTGCTGACCTGACTGCAGGTGAAGCGAAGCCGGTCATATATGTTTTGATGGACATCTAAAGTCTAAAGAGCGTGAAGCTCGAGCAGCTCAGTCGTCAGGAAGAAAACACCAGTGAAGAAGAAATAAGAGTCTCTGCTGTTTCCAGCTCTCAGGGTTAAAAAGGACTGAAAACATCTAATATGGATCTTTTTTCTACTTTTACTGTTTTTTTTTTTACTGCTCTTCTTCCTCTGGTTTCTCAGCCCTCTTCTCGTTCTTCATGTTTCTCTCTCTCTCGCTCCTCCCTCTGCTCTGGCCTTCACTGATAATTAGTTTCAGAGGGAGAGGGGAGAGAGAGAGCAAGGGAGGGGGGGAGGAGGGGGAGGAGAGAGAGAAAAAGGACAGATGAGGAGGAGGAAGAGAAAGTAAAATGGAGAGTTAAGTAAAAAATTTGTCTTATTGTTGATATAAATGCTGCTGCAGAGACTGAAAGGCCTCAGTTATACTAACAGTTGTTGTTGTTGTTGTTGTTGTTGTTGTTGTTGTACTCAGAGGACCACATGTGCAGTTGGTGTATCTGTTGTGACCGGACGCACACATCAGAGGGTAAAGAGACAGAGCTTTGTGTATCCTCTGGTGATGAGGATCCTCGTGTTTATCAAGTGTCGACCCTCCAGTTTGTAATCTGTCTGTCGGCCATCTTGGTTTGGTCATATTTGGAGGAGAAGGTGGAGCTGAGGAGGAGTGAGGGGTGGAGCTGACCTGCTCTGTACTCTGTCCTGATTGGGTGGTACAGTCTGTCAATCACACAGTAGCCACGCCCCCTAATCCATCCCCCGCTTTCTGGTCTATTTTCCTCTAAATGGACCATCATTTAAAAAATGAACATCATGTTGTATTGAAGACTTGAAACTAGAGACTGAGACCATAAACTCATTAGGAAAACGTTTACTGAGCTAATAAATCAAGGAGAAGTAGGGACATTTTCCCATAGACTTCAATACATTAACACGTGTCTGAGCACCAACATTCAAATGCCCCGTGATAATGAAAAAGAACTTCAGTCGTTTCTATCGCGTCAACTCAACAGTGAGAAAAGGTAACGGAGGCGTCCTGTGGTTTTTCACTGTTCACAAGTTAAACCAAGTTAATCATTAACGTCAACTCTAAACGACTGAACGTGTGATTTACAAACTAAAAAAAACAGCTGTTGATCTCCTGACCTCTTCCTCCTTCTCCTCTTCCTCCTCTTCCTCCTTCTCCTCCTCCTTCCTTCACTGTCACAACTACAACTTTTACAGCAGAGACCTGAGTATACGTCTGTATCACTGTATCATCATCATCATCATCATCATCATCATCACCATGGACTTTTCGTCAGTTTTCACTTGGTCCAGTTTGTCTTTAGTCTGAATGAATCTTCATCTTGTTTTTGTTTTGTTTTTTTAAGGATCATTTAAAAACTCATCAGTGAGTCAGTTGATAGATGGAGAAACAATTAACGAAGCCGCAAAACAATAAAAGTAAAAAAAAACAAACAAACAAACAAAAATACAAACAGGAAAAACAACAACAAATAAGTACTTAAAAAAATAATGTCTGACACAGGAATCCCTCTCCTCGCCTCTCAGTTAGGACTCTAATTGGACGATGAGAGGTGTCCACGGGGCCCACTGAGGGTGTGTGTGTGTGTGTGTGTGTGTGAGTGTGTGTGAGTGAGTGTGTGAGTGTGTGTGTGTGTGTGTGCGTGTGTGTGTGTGTGTGTGTGTGTGTCAGCATTTCGATTTTCTCGCAGCATCCCTCTCTCTCTTCTCTCTCATTCTGAGGAGGAGGAGGAGGAGGAGGTGTCACTGCGGTTACGGTTGCCGGCGGTGACAGGACAGCAGCTGCTCTCTCTCTTTTCCTCTCCCCCTTTTTCTCTCTCTGTCTCTTTCCCTCCTCATCGGTCCGGATGAACGAAACTCAGGGGAAATCATCACTATGTTTACTTCGACCCCCTCCCACGCCACCACCCGCTATCTCTGTCCCATAACCCCCTGCTGCCCCAGCCCCCCCCAACCCTCCACGTCTCTGTTTTCCGCCCCATGATGGTGGTTGTTAGACAGATAGACAGCGACACCCCACCCCCCACCCCCCACTCTCTCTCTCTCTTGTAAATTTGTGACCTCCGCCAGCATCCGAAGAAAAGAAGAGAGAAGAGATGGAGCGGGAAAAATGGCCAGCAATTGGCGGTGATGTGAGAAGGAGGGAGGGATGGAGGGGGGAGAGGGGGAGTAAAGGCCAGACAATTGGTGGTGAGGGATGCAAGAGAGAGGGATGAAGGGGGGGGAAAGAGGCCTTGAGAGGGCGATCAATGCGATGTTCACCTGCCGTCCACCTTCCCAATTTAAAGAGAAGGAGCGCTAACGATTTCCCCAGGCCAGCTCCTCCCAACTGATGGAGCCCGAGAGGCGAGGAGGCGCAGAGAAAGTAGAAAAATTAGGCTTCAGAGCAGCAATGCATATAGATGGGACTGAGCCTGTCGGAAAATTAGCCGTTAATGGTGGAATGCATGTAGTTAAGACAGAAAGAGAGGCAGAAAATGGCCTTTAATATGTGTGGGTGTGAGAAGAAGTGGAGGAGAAATGAGGCTTTTAATGCAGGAACGCAAACAGATTACTGGACAATTAGGTGTTAATGATGAAATGCAAACAGAGAGAAGTGTTCAGGTTCAACGTGAGAGTGTATGTAAGAAAGAACGAGTAGAAAATGAGCTTTTAGTCTAGGATTGAATTTAAATGGGACAAAGTGCTGGAAAATAAATGCACAGAGTTAAACAAGAAGAAATAAGTTACACTGTAATTAACACAGTAAATGGTAATTAAGAATAAAGCTGTAGGTTTGTTGTGCATGAATGTAAATATAAAAAAGACAGCAACAGTAAATCTCATGAAACAGAAAATAAATTACCTTCTTTTTTAAATGAAGGTAAAAATCATTAAAATCAACTTTGCATAATGTGTTTTTTTTTTTTAACTTTAAACATGTTATATATGTTAATTGAACTAATTTAGAATAAAGCATCTGTAAATTCATGTTTAATCTGTATTCTGCTGTAGTTCATCTCCTGACGTCTAGTGGCAGCACCGAGTCTTCTGCTCTTCTCCCAGCAAGGAAGAAATCACCATCTTTACTTATGCATTTTAATTATTACTTTTATGGAAAAAAAATTCTCAAGCAGTGTTTGTAACACTAGAGGTAAAATTAACAGTTTGGGAGAGTTGAAATATTTATACATCCTTCTTACCTGTAATTGTAAATATTACTATATATTTTCTATAGTTATGACCATCCCTAAAATGGACCGTACCATTTCCTAATCTTACATTAGCTTCAGTCCTTCAGCAGCTCTGTGCTCGGGTCTCTGCTCACATTCGTCACAGAGACACTGTAGATAAACAGAAGAAGCAGCAGCTCATTATCTTGTAGTGTTTCTAATACACTTTACTTTCTTACCTTCAGAGTTTATGAATTCGATTGTGTCAAGTATCTACAGATGAATACGAGTGTTAGCCAGTTTCTTACTTTAGCCTTAAGCTCCCATTAAGTTAATTAATGCTGGTTAGTTTCTAACTTTAGCCTTCAGTTACAGTTCAGCAAACAAATGTGAGCTAATTTCTAATTTTAGTCTTTCATCATAGTTTAGCTGTTATATATATACTAGACAACTGATGGCGCTGTCATTTCTTTACTAATATAAAATGTCATATATGATCGAATGTTAGCAAACACAAACTGGAGATGTGTTTTTACATCAATATAAATTCTAATTATTACACTATCATTAATAGTCTTTATCATTTAACTGTAACATGAGTTCTATAATAGACAATCCCTTTGTTTTCACTCAGGGTTTCAGGACTTGTTTGTGAAATTGAATGATGTAAAATCCATTTATGCTGAAGGTGAAGGGGGGTTGACTTTTTGGACGATCAGTCAATTGTCACGAGAACAGCTTTAACAATTCAGTTTAAGTGAACGGGAGATGATAATTAAGGTATTATAATAATTATAACAAGGTAAACTTTGTCCTGTGTGGACCTTTATGTTAATCTCATTGATGCTCGGCTATTGGTTTCCCCTGCCTCTAGCCTTTATGCTAAGCTAGGCTAAACAAATCCTTGATGAGCACTGGACAGTCATCAAAATATCATGTTTCACTGTTTCAGCGCCCTTCAATCAGACATGAGCAGCTTCTGTGGCCATGATGAAAGCACAGCATCATGTGTCGTGGTCTTGTTGCATGTACAGTACGTCGATATATAATTTAGTGCTGTGAACGTCTGCTGGGCTCAGTCTGGACTCTTCTACACTGTTAGATGTCAATAAGTCTGTGTAAAAATGTCAGCAGACTAATTCCTGGGCATTTATTGGAGCTGGTGGCCTCTGTGATTCTGAATTTGAATTGACTGTGTCATTGTCATAATATCAAAGCTACAATAAGACACACTGAAATATCTGACTGCCCCTCCTCCTCCTCACTTTGCCTTTGACACATGTGACTATTCATGTTCCTGCTCTCCTGCCCCGACCTGTCAGCGCTGTCAATATGATTATTCCTCTCTCTAATTGCAGTCAGGGAAGAGGAGGAAGGACGAGGTGGAGGAAAAGGGTGATAATGGCTGTTGGAGAGGAAGACGAGACTCCTGATGTGGTGACGGCGGCGAAGAGAGCGGCTCCACGCTTGACGGGAGTTTGTTTGTGGTGAACAGATCATTGATGTATGAGTCACATCAGCATGATAAAATATTTTACCCATGTTCTGTCATTGCTAACGTTGCGTGGACATGTTATCATTTGGCCTAAGAGCTGCTACTGAAAGACGGCCAATCAGAGCGAAGTATTGCTGTGACAGCGCAGCTTTGATAACCTTGGATTTCAGGCCCAGCTGCGTTGAAAGGACCAGATTTGAAATGAGAAGTGATCAAAAGCATTTCACTGTATTGATCAACCATCAGACCTGAACCAAAAACATCAGGTAGATCAGGTCTGACTCAGTCCTCCACCAGCTCCTGGTCCAGGTCTTGGTTCTCTTTCCTCGACTCCTGATCTCCTGCTCAGTCCAACCCTCACAGATGGTCCAGAGTCCAGCAGGAGTCTGGTCCTCTGCTGCTCATCCACCTGCACTAACTCCACATGGTCCTGAATCAGGTCCAGGTCCCTGATGCTCCTTCAGAGACTCTGGGTCTGAACCAGCTCCTGGACCTCAGTCCTTCAGCCCTATGCTCCTTCTCAGCCTCTGTGTTCCTCCATGAATGTGGTCTGTCATCACCATCACTGAAACCAGACCATCTGAGTCCCGACTGATCTGGTCTGTGTTCCCTGAGGATGAACCAGCTCCTGGAGTCTCTCAGAGCAGGGACGTCCCTCTGTCTTCAAGAAGCTCCTGAAGGCTCATGTCTTCAGAGGAACCACCTCCTGAAACCCTGACAGGTCTCTATGACTCTGGTCTGATTTAATAGATGTTCTTTACTGACAGACGAGTAAATGTGATGTAATGAAACACTTCACTTGACTGTGACTGGACTTTGTCTCAGAAAAGCTCCAACAAATCTCCTCATGTACTTCATAAAGTTTTTAGAAAAGAGAACTATTTGACTGTGAGTCTTTGGATTGATTTTCCACCTTCTAGAAAAACCTACTCAGTACAAAAATGGTAAAATGACTTTGCTCAGTTTGTGCTCACAACCCAAGCTCTAACAGCTCGTTGAAGAAACTTCAGTCCTGCGTCCTCCCTCCCTGAAGGCTCCTCGTGCCTCGTGTCAGCTGCATTAATACATAAAAACACATTGATAAATGCACAATTAATCATGTTTCTAGTTCCATAGTGTTTCTGTCAGAGGACAGATTTATATCCTGGATAATGACACAAATTTACCTTGACATTCATTGCTAGCAGCCTGGATCTCCATGAAATTTGATTCACACATTCATGGTCCCCAGGGGTTAATCATACTGACCTTGATGTGATGATGTTTGGCTTTTAGTGAAATATCTTAACAAATACTGTATGGATTGCCATGAAAGATGTTACAGATGTCAACAGTTTGTCGACAGTTTGTCGTCAGAGATATTGTTGCTGATGTTTCCTCAGATCTCCAGCTCAGGTTGACCTGAACGTTTCTTCCCGTGACGTCCCCTCAGTCTCAGGTGAACTTCAGCCATGTGTCAGTTCAGGTCTCATCCCTCAGAGGCTGCATCTGAAGACAGTCTACGACTAGACTGTTGTATTTCCAAACTGTGGGTTTCAGCTAATGGAACGACCTTCAAACGACGAGTGTTTGAGAAGTCACGTTGTTGTCAAAGATTGCAAAGTTGATGACGCAAAGTGAAAATCGTCTGTAGACCAGATGGTCTCAGTTCAGCCTCTACGGTCCACAACAGCCACGAAGGACCAGACCTTCGTGGTCCGAGTCCTCTGTAGGATGCAGCCGCTGAAATGAGGCACAGCCTTTGGATTTACTGCCAATTAGCAAATGTTAGCATGCTAACAAGCTAAACTAAGATGGGGAACATGTTCAACAATCACTTTTGAGCATGATAGCATGCTAATGTTAACATTTAGCGCCAAAGTACAGCCTCACACAGCTGTTAGCATAGCATAGGGTGGAATGAGCGGCTAGACTGGTATTTTTACCATTTCTGACAAAAAACAGATATTCGCAGGTTTCTTGACCAGTGAAACGGGTCTTTAGTCTGGTTTTATCAACAGATCTTTCCTCTTTCTTACATTCACAGTCAGCACAGTGTTGTCGACGTGTCTGATTGTCTGACGTGGTTTTACTGATGTTACCTTATTCCCATCAGCTCGTAGCTTGGTGTTATTATTACTGATGGACAGAAGAGCTGAAATCCAGCAGAGTCGCCCTTTAGTTTCAGCCTGAATTCAGTTGTGTGGTCGTTGTGTTGTGGGTTAGTTTAGTTTGCAGTTGTGTGTTGGTTGTGTGCAGGTTAGCTGTTAGTTCTCAGGGCAGCTCTCTCTGTCTGATGATGTGTTTGCTGCTGACCTTTAAACAACTCTGTCCCATCATCCTCTGCTTCTCTTACAGAGGCCCACAGGGAGCGAGCACACACACACACACACACACACACACACACACACACACACACACACACACACACACACACATACAGTTATACAGGGAGAGAAAGGATAGACAATCTTGCAAACACACACACACACACACACACACACACATGCATGTAAATAGGCTTCTGCTGACTTGGGAATATACACACTATACATGTAAGAATGTGCACAAACAAACACACACACACACACACACACACAGAGGCATCACTGTCCGAGGTTTGGTGGTAATGAGGCCTGTCATCCTTCCACACAGCCTCTCTCCCTCCCTCTTTCTTTCTTTCTTTCTTTTTACATTGATCCACTAACAGATCCCCAATATAACAACTAGCAGTCGCTGTGGGAGCCTCCCCTCTTTCCTCACCTCCTCCTCCTCCTCCTCCTCCTCCTCCTCCTCGACACGCATCCCTCCGGACCATTTAAAAACCTACCACCACTTTCTCTCTCTCCTCTCTGTCTCTTTCTCTTCGAGTCTCTCTATCGCTTTCTATTTCTCTTTCGTCCTCCTAAACCCTCTCTGCCCTCCGTCTCCTGCTCTCTGCTGCTCCGTCGGGTTCAGACAGTCTTGTTATATGGGCTGACAAACAGAGGGGGGTTTCTCCGCTGTGAGCCGAGGTGGGGGGGTGGATGTTTCAGGCTGTAGTTTGTCCGTCCATCCGTCCATCTCACCTGGTGGTCCTGCAGAAAAACGAAACAACAACGGGCAGAAAATAAAGACTCAGCTGAGACGTTTCACGGCGCAGAGGATCAGGAGAGTTTGTGCTGCTGCTTCTGTTTGAAACGTGGACACAGTCTGTAGTTTTTCTCATTGTGCTTTTTAATGAAGATATGATTTGGGTTTGTCCGACATGTTTTAACTCATCACGTCTTTATTGACCTTTAAAACTCACCTTACAGCTGCCTCATCAAACACATGCATTTTACTGAAATACATTAATATAAATATAACAAACCAAACAAAAAGATCGAGGACGGAGACAAACATTTAAAAAAAAAAACCATAAATCAATTTTAAATCAAATAAATCAAATCAAATTTTTTATATTTTACTATAAAAACTGAAAATTCACTTTTTTTCTCTTTTATTTTGAAACCCGTTTCTTTAGTAGTGAACAGAGAGAAAAAGACAATATTAATTCAAACATTTAAAACAAATCAACTCATGAAAATGTTATTTTATTCACATTATTATTATTTATATTATTTATAACTTTTCATTCACAAATATTCATTCATTCAAATGTTCTGCCTTTAATTATTGGTGTTTGTAACTTTGACAAGCCTAGATTTTCACATTAAAAGCCCATATGAACCGTCTAGGCAGCTTCGGTGTATTGCTCTCTCTCCCTGGCTTCCTGTTTCTCTCCACCACTGCTCTCTATTAAAGATATAGAATAATTTCACAAAGCCTTTAATTATTTGAACTTTATAGAAGAATTACAAAATTTAAGATTCGTTTATTTGAACAGCACTTTCCAACTGAAAAGCACCAGGATGTGGCAGCTCTGAAACATCTTTCCTGATGAGTTCAAGGACCAACCCTGATTGGAACAAACCAGCGTCGGTGTTTAAATCAGGATTATTTTGTTAATTTGCGGAGATCTGACTTTTTCCAGAGGAGTTGGCGTGTTGAACGGACGGCCGTGATATATTTCGCTGTTTTCTGTCGACTTCCTGTCGTCCTCCGGAGATTTCTGCTCTGCTCTGACCTTTGTGTTCAGAGATGTTTTCCTCCCCTGTGTGTGTGTGTGCGTAAAGGTGTGTATCTGTTTATCTGTTTGTATCTGTGTGTGTGTGTTGTAGAACAGGGGAAAACAAATCACCCGCTGTAGTTCTCATTAGCAGCAGTTTTGTGTCAGCGCTGAGAGATCAGCTGTCAGCTCTCGGCCTTCCTCTGCAGCTTCACCTTTTACCGACCATAATTACACTGTTTAACGCCAACGCCGCTCACACAGGCCTGCAGACACACAACTGGTTCAACTGGGAAACAAAAAGGGTCTCTGCATTATTCAGGGCGAAGTTGGAGCAGCGACGTGTGGAGTCGTGAGTAGTTGCCAGACTCACAGTGTAACTGTTGACACTGTATAACAACCTGTGATTTACAGTGTAAATTCATGAGGTAACAGTCAATACTCAAAGCTTTTTCACTGCTGCTTTGCTATTGCTACATAGCTAACGTTAGCATTAACAGCTTTTTACTTACCAGTCCTGCAGAAATGTTGTCCCTTTACTCTCCAAGAGCAACATCAGTTTTCATTTGTTTTATTTTCATTTATGTCACTTCTTTACCTCTACTGAAGTTAGCATGCTAACCAGCTAGCTCCCACCCACTCGGCCCATCTCGTCGCTTCTTGATCCAGAGTCACTAAAGCGTCCGATCAGCCCTGAAGAAGTTTCTCAGAGGACGTTTTATTACGTGTTAAACACAACGACGGAAGCTCTTTGCAAAACTGGAGTGTAAACAGCTGCTAATACTAATGTTAGCAATGGCACAAGGGCAAAACTTGCTGTTGTGCTTACAAATAAAAACTCTTTTAAATGTAGGTATAAGGAGTGAAATAAGAGGGAACAAGAGTAGGGACATTTTCCCATAGACTTCAATACAATCTGACTTCTTTAACAACCAGTGGAGTCGCCCCCTGATGGTCATTAGAGAGAGTGAAGGTTTGAGGCTCTTCAGCTTTGGCTTCTCTTGTCAACTATGACTGATCCCCACTAAAAATAAAGTATCCTATTTCTCTTAAAGTGACAGTAACCTACAAAGTGTACATACTGTTGCCTTCATGGAATATTTATTATTTATTAAAAATTATTAAAGATTTATTGTTTATCTGTTTATTCACTGAGATTTGACTCAATTGCATGAACTATTAAACAAACTATTAATTTAACATTTATTTATTGAAATAAACATAAATGTATCTTGGCTCAAACGATGACTCAAACACTTTCTCTTATTTGTTGCATTTTAGAGAAGGTCGTTCATATTTTCTTCTTGCATCAATTTATTAATTCATCAACCTTCAATCTATGAAATGTGTTCAGAGTTTAGCAAAAACATGAGATGAGACATGGGATTTGTGCTTTTGTGTTTTAGCAATTTAGAAGAACTGCTGAGGTAAATATTAAAATACATATTCATTTTTGAATTGTAATTAACGTCATATCCTGGCTGAAAACAAACAAATATGTCTGCCGTTGTTTACCAGTACTGATGAGCGCCGGCTAATGTGACATGTGAGGACCTGAACGCTGCAGAGACTCAACACACACCAAAATAACTCAACACTTCCTCAGCTTGTTTTGCAACAGCTTATTGTTTATTGTAGAAAATTCACCCGTTGGCACATTTTTTTCTGCTGTTATCAGTTATAAGAAAGAAAACACAACATTTGATATGTTCGATAAAGACATTTTAACTTCAGTGGCATGAGGAAGATCAGTCATCACTGTATTAATTCACAATGAAATAACCCAAACAACCAGAACGTTAACAGTCAGAGAGAGTTCACTGACCTGGACACAGTCAGCAACAATATACAACAACATTTGACTTCATTATTACAATTCCTTTCCACACTTTGGGAACATTTTCATCCTGTGCAATTTGTGCTGTTGTTTTTGCAAACATGATGATGCAAAACGCATCAGGAAGAAAAGATATTTCAGTCCATTTAATCAAAAGATGAAAAAGGAAAGTGTCATAATGACATTTGACACTTGCTACAGAAGTTTTTCTTTTTGCATATGTTCGTAAACAGAAGCTAGTTAAATATTGATAAGATGCATAGAAAGTGGAAGCAAATTTGGCAAATGAGAAATTTGGCAATAAGAGATAAATGAGGAGCTACATAGTTGTTGTGTAAGTGCAAGTTTTCATGATATCTGTCATGTTTGTTAAAAAACTACCTTTTTTTATTCAGGCTCTTCGGTCTCTTTCCTGCCGTGGCTCGATGGCAGATTTAAAGTGTATGTTCGTTTTTCAGTTTTAGAGATGATGCTAACTGGCACCATCCGCTAAATACGCAAGGATGCTAACGTATGAACCCGTTGAGCATTAACCACAGTGAAGCCCATAAACAGTGAACACACACAGAACTGCCATCACTCCGCTCTGCTGAAAACCTCATATCTCCAACTTCTGTCGTTGAAAATATTCCATGTTTTTTTATGGGATTTCTAATGTTTGTTATAAAAAGCTGAATATGCGATAAAGCTGCAAACAAAACATCAAATTTTAAGTTTCACTTCATTAGATTTACCATTAAAGTGTCTTTTTTTAAATGTGTTTCTCTAAAAATGATGCATTTGGTAAATGGACATCATTCGCTGTCAAAAATGAAATTTTATTAACTTAAAATTTAGGCATAATTGCTATGATGCTATGTTGAAATGCAGCCATTTTGGAGATACGAGCTTCTCACCAGAACAGACAAAAGTCTTTACAAGAGCCAATGGAAACATTATTCATCTACAGTCGATGATCATCTGAACCTTTTATCCATTAAGCTGTTTTCTCTTCTAAACATGTCCAGCATCGTAGTTTTAACAAATACAGTCTTTACCACAGATTGATTTTTTTCACAGATGTTTGTTAGACAGCTACTGTCACTGTTCTGTTAATAACTTAATCATTAAAATATTACTTATATCATCTCTGTATATATTAGAAATCAATCAGAAGTCATGTTTGTCACATGCTATCATTAGCAGCTTGTGGTTAGCATGATACAACTACTTGATGTTAACATGCTAATTAATGTTTAGAGTGTAACATTTAGTCTGTGAAAACCTGTAAAGGCCCAGCATGCAATGCTTCATGTTCATGTTAGCTTGCTAATAGGGATGTGTATTGAACCTCTATGTTTTTCTTGAGTAGTTCTATTGTCGTCTCTATTGTTTACACTTTGATCAAATATTTCCTGATTTGATTTATGATGATTTTTGTGTTTATCTTTTACCTTTAGAGCAAAGTTGTTCTGCTTAATGACAAAATTAAACACTGACCAATTTGCAAAGTTTGTATTTTGTTGAATAGAAAAGAGGAAAACAAGGTGCTAGTTGTAAGTTTTGCTATTGCTGCACAGCCAACATTATGTTGTGTTTGTGCTACTTCTGCAGGGCAGGCTGGGCGGTATTGGAAAGAGACAAGCTAGCTGGTTAGCATGCTAACAGAAGCAAACCTTTCCACCTTTGGAGACAGCTGTTGGTGAGTAAAGGAGTCAAGTTTGATGCTGAACTCGTAACATTCCTTCTAGACTGGTGAGTAAACAGCAGCTGATGCTAATCTTAGCTATGTATCAACAGCAAAACTTACACACAGCTCCTTTAAAGTATGAATAAATCTAATGTTTTGGTATGAATACTGAAACTAAGATGTTATATCAGCCCTGGTATCAAAACATTTGAAACAATACCCAACTATACTTGCTAGCATGTTAGCATTAGCATGTTAACATGCAAAAGTAATAATATAACATTGTGAATTTGGCAAACTGCCAATGATTTCTGATTGATCACCAGTATATAGTAATCACATGCTGCCATCTAACAGTGGGTTTACCAGCCCTCCACCTCCACTACGAAGGGCTCTTTAACGGGGATCCTGCCGCTGTTGACGATCACACACTCGGTGTACGGCAGGTTCCTGTCGTTGGTGTCCTGAAGCTCGATGGTGTGAACCACAGCCTGGTGGAGGAGACACACACGAGCAGGTTAGAAACACTGAGACCATCTGTGAGTGTTAGACAGCAGTGTTTTAAGTTGAATCATTTTATTCTCTTTTAACCCTGAAATAAATGTTAACAAGCAGTTACAGATGAGTATTATTGAGTTTCAGCAGTTCTAAGATAAGATGAGATGAGAGATTCTTTTATTAGTCCCACTGTGGGGAAATCTGCTTTTTTTTTTACAGCAGCTAATTGGACAATGCATGAAAAAGAAATCTATAAAATTAAAGTAAATAAATAATGATCGTTATCGAGTCCTCAGATCCTGTTTATCGTATGTATGTATATACATTTGCTGTTTTGTTTTAGTGGGGTATATGTTGGAGATGACTTTTGCTCTTTTGAGAGAAAACCTCTGTAACTCAATGTCCCGCAGCCGATAAATCAGATCTGATTTGTATTCCCCTTTAACAGGGGGTGGGACTTCTTCCCACCTTCCTCTGGACTACTTCCTGAGTGGGTGGAGCCACTGAATCCATATAGGAAGTCATCTTAGGGGTGGCAGGACTCTCTGGACAAGGAGGAGGGAGGCCTCATGTGTAAATCCGATGTAAGTTTTGTTTGATTCAGAATCAGTTTAGTAACTTTGTTCATCTGTCCCAAACCAGATTAAACCAGATTGAACCAGATTAGACCAGTTTGAACCATATTAAACCAGATTAAACCAGAACCCGACCCTTTATCTGACTTTAATGAGAAACTGTCTCACGCATCCTAACCAGGACATGTTGTTGTGTTTTACAAACAGCTTTATGAAAATATAAATATTAAAAAAATAAAATAAATATTAACCATTTATATACTGTCCATTATTGACAGGGTATATTTTTGAAATTTGAAAGTGGGTTGTTATATTATTATTTTTATTATATTTGCATATGTGAAATGGAGCACTGCAACATACCAATTCCCCACAAGGGATTAATAAAGTATTTCTGATTCTGGTTCTAAAAGCGTCTTCGTCTGACCCACCATCCCATCCAGGACTTTGCCAAAGACCACGTGTTTCCCGTCCAGCCACGGTGCTTTGGCAGCCAGGATGAAGAACTGCGACCCATTGGTGTCTGGACCAGCATTTGCCATACTCACCTGGTACAAACACACACACACACATCATGACACAACTTCAAAAAAACTAATTAGTTCTTATTAAAAAGTGATGGTTTCTGTTTGTCGGTGTGGGTCGTATTTTTTAAATGATGGGACCATCATTTAAAAAATGAACATCATGTTGTATTGAAGACTTGAAACTAGAGACTGAGACCATAAACTCATTAGGAAAACGTTTACTGAGCTAATAAATCAAGGAGAAGTAGGGACATTTTCCCATAGACTTCAATACAATCTGACTGAAGGTCATTAGATAGGAGGTTTAAGGTTTAAGCCACTGTTACAGACAGTCTTCTGTGTGGACTCACCCAACCTGCTCCTAAATGCTTCAGTTTGAAGTTTTCATCTGCAAAAGTTGTCCCATAGATGCTGTGACCTGGACAGAGAGAAACTTTGGTCACAGGAAAATCTAAGAAATAAGAAACATGTCGTACAAACCTCTGCCTCCTTGTTGTGCGTCCTTGTTTACGTGTGCACAAACTGCTGGACTGGTTTTATGGCACTAACCGTCCCTTGAACACCAACCAACCTGGATGTTTGCAGTGAACTGAGCCCATGAATGGACATCAGGAGTATTTCATCACATTTGGATTATTGTAATATTTTTATCCGTCTCAACACATCCTCTCCACAAACTGTCCAAAATGCTGCTGCCAGAATTTTAACAATCCAACAGAATCATATACAACATGTATTTTAATATTTTTTATATATAATATATATAATGAAGAATCCATTATCCAATCCATAGGAAACAGGCTCTTAGGAAACAGGCTCTTAGGAAACAGGCTCTTAGGAAACAGGCTCTTAGGAAACAGGATCTTAGGAAACAGGATCTTAGGAAACAGGCTCTTAGGAAACAGGATCTCATGTCTGTGAAAACACACTGTCTTTGCTCTGTTGCTCTGCTGCAGTGGTTCGACACGTTTGTACGTCTCTATAGAAACAGACATGACTCCCGCCGCCGCTGTTCTCCGTGGCGTTTTGGGCGGATCGTCCCTTTAAGTGCTGCTCTCACCTCCAGTCCCATCCCCAGCGGTGAAGTCTCCCCCCTGGATCATGAAGTCTTTGATGACTCTGTGGAACTTGGTCCCTTTGTAACCGTAACCTTTCTGTAAACGCACAAAACACAACACTGAACAATTAGAGTCACAGTGACGTTAATGTTACATTCAGGGTCGTTGCAGTTTATACTGAAAATATTTCATTTTTCATCATGTGGATGATGGAAAATTTGCTGCTGCATAAAAAATACACATGAACAGGAATAACTGGGATCATATTGGATTTGTAAACAAATTACATTTGGCTAATTGTACATTGTTGTGTAGAAAATATAAGTTTGTGACGATTAGATCAGCGTGTGTGTGTCATCTAACCTCGCCAGTTGCCAGGGCGACAAAGTTATTGACAGTAAGAGGGACGACCTCTCCAAACAGTCCAATGACGATCCGCCCCACCTCATGACCCGCCACTGTGATGTCAAAAAACACCTGGACACACACACACACACACACACACACACCCACACACACCCACACACACACACACACACACACACACACACACACACACCCACACACACAGTCAGGTGTATAGGATAAGTTACTGTCAGAGGACGAGTCAGAAAAACATATAAAACAACAAATGTGTCTCAACTGGATCAACATGAGTTTAAGTGAAAACTTAGTAAGTGGACCTTGAGCGAAGTATAGTTGCTGTTTTCCTCGGGGGGGGGGCAGCAGCAGTGGACAGTGTCTTTATGGGAGGTTCAAGGATGTGTATAGTTGTCATTGCAGAATATACTAATATGGGGGGCCATCGGGGCCCCTGAGCCCTTTAGGGCCCCAAGCTTTTTCCTGCTTGTCTCCTCTGACTACAAACACTTACAGACTTCACTAAAAGTCCATCAGACAAACTTTAATGTGAACTGCTCCTTTCACAATAAAAGCAGGTCCTGTAACTTGAGGCTGAAGAAGAGAGTGTGTAACGTCTCCGTGTGTGTGTGTGTGTGTGTGTGTGGTTTGTTGTTTATACAGCGCATTAAGATCCAGATCCACTGTGTGTGAGGAGCCTGAGGCCAAACACAGTCTGAATGGACACGTGTACATCTGTGTGTGTGTGTGTGTGTGTGTGTGTGTGTGTGTGTGTGTGTGTGTGTGTGGGTTGTGTCACATATTCTGGAAAGATCTGTGATAAAGAAATGCAGTGAGACAAGTGTGTCGGTCTGACCCCCCCCCCCCCCCCC
>CM076654.1:766335-784400 GCA_038496675.1 Rachycentron canadum
GGGCAGGGGGGAAAAAACCCAAGACACTGTAGGCCAAGTCCAGCAGGAACAACAACCAGCAGCATGTCAGGATTTTATGAAAGAGTTCACTGTCAACAGGATTTTACTGTTAATTAATTAATAAAGATAATTAATTTAATGAGTTTATCTGACACCTACACATTGGTCCAGTAGATAAAGTCACAGTGAAGAAGCAGTTTGTGTTTTCAGTTTCTATATTTCTATAATTTATAATATATACATTTTTTTTCACTATTTCCTTGCAATTTCTAATTCTAATTTCTAATTCTAATTTTAATTCTAATTTTAATACAATAATTTTATTAGTAAATACTTTTTTTTTCTCTGTATCAAAATATGATTATTATATTTTCTTAAAATTACTGGCGACTTTAATTTGTAAAGTTTTACTGTTTATGTAACATCATGATGTTTTTTCTCAATATCAGAACTTTATTATTACAAAAGTACTTTGTCCACATATTGTTAAATCTATTCTAAACTCATCATTAATTATCCATCATTATTAATATTATTATTCTTTCTTTTGCGACTGTGATCCTAATAGTGCCTCATTAAAAAGGACCTTATATTTATTTATTCAGGCAATGATGAAATACCTGCGTAGAATTAATTTTTTCTAAAATACATTAATTCAGTGTCAAAGACTTTTTTTCTTCTGTTCTGGCCTTCTTTATTTTTGCTGCATCAATTAGGTTTAACACTTTTGACTAAATAATTTGATTTCATGTATCCACATTTAATTCATTATTAAGAATAAATGTTTTTCATTTAGATAAATATGTGTTGTTTTTATAAAATTACATAAATCAAACCTCAATAATTTTTCCCTCCAGAAATCAGGTGAAATACACTCGAATCAGGTGGGTGTGGAAATACTTGAAATAATAAGACTGATTACACCCAGATGAACGTGTGGTGATTTAATGTAGTGGTTGTTACAGAATAGGAAGAAGGTGATTGACTGAGTCTGACTCAAATATCTTTGGACCGTTTGTGTGTTTGAACCCTGTACAGACAAACCCAGGACCTAATGTGGGTCTCGAACCACCCTTTGAAAACCCAGGGCCCTGGAGAAATGCTGATCCGATAACCTGACTCTAACCATCGGCAGATTATCGGCTGCCGGGCTAAAACCGGTCATTAGGCCTATTGATGAAGAAGCTTTACACACAGATCCCATTAAAACTCACTGGTTGTTAAACTTGCTTATTGATGCCCCCTAAAACAGGAAGAGATGTGTGTCCTATAGCCAATCAGGGAGCTTGTGTCATGTTGTCTATGGTGTCCAGGAAGGGCCAGTTTTAATTAAGACACTTGCCGTTACGTCTGAGTGGAACAGTGGAGGATTTTCTGGCGCTGCAGTATTTTACGGCTCGACAAATTGATCTCCACCGAGGCAGAGCTCCGTGTCTGAGTCCACGGTGGAATAATCCTCCAACTGTCTCCATCACTGGTTCTGTCCTGTGGTAAAGAGTCATGAGAAAGAAGCGCAACACAAACGTTCTTTCATTATTCATGTTATTCTTTTTTTTTTTTTTTTAACGCCATATATCTGGTTTTCAACTGTTGGTAACATCCCCAAGGATCTGAGCCTCTCTTCTTTAACATCTACCTTTAGACTGTATGGACCTTTAACATCTACCTTTAGACCGTATGGACCTTTAACATCTACCTTTAGACCGTATGGACCTTTAAGAACTCCTCCTGTCCAGGTTCCTGTATAAAGACAAAATGGATGAAAATGTAGTAAAACAGCTGTAATAATATGAAAAGTATTGTGTTACGATGTTAAAAAAAACCATTTATTTACCGCTAAATAGAAGAACCAAGAAAATTAACAGTCTAATCAATACTAAAGAGCAAACTGTTTAAAGTGAGTAATATTTTCTTGCTCTTCAGACAGGATGAATAAAGTGATTTGGCTCAGTAATCAGACTGTGATCTGATTATTCAGCCCTGAGATAAATATACTGAAGAAAGAAAGAAAGTCTCCCTAAGTGAAAGTCGTAAAGAACCAGAACCTCAGACTTGTGCAGGAATCGAGTCAAAGCTAAATAAATACTTCCCACTTTTGTTTGACAGTTCTTGTTCAGGCAGTTTCTTGGTCTCAACCCGCCTGGATTTTTCCAGAGGATTCGAACCGGTGACCTCTCGGTCTGAACCTCAAGGCTGTCTTGACTGAAAAGAATGTGCAGTGAAAACACGAGACCCTGGTCCTGATGTCGCTGCTCAGACCTCGTCCTGTGGGAGTTTTTTAACACGAGTTTTCCTTTCGCACAGATCTGAGACGAGGCGAACTGTCAGCGCAGAGTCAGAGAAAACAGCAGCAAACATTGGACTTCAGAGCCGAAAGAAAAGAAAACGTCAGCTGCACAGTTTGAGGCTAAATATTTTGTTAGTGTGGGATGATGATGAGACACATGAGGATTCAGAAAATTCCAAAACGCCTGTTGGTATCTTGGCTTTTAGCATCATGAGACAGAACTATTTTCTTTTTCTGTGTCTTGTAACTGAATCACAGTTAGTTGGTTGTGTTTGTCTGACTGTCCATCAGCCTGACCCTGTTGTATTCCCCACAGATTTCCCATTGACTTTGTGTTTTCACTGGTTTTGTGGTTGCAGCGACCAGTTGAGGCTCCGTAATGTTTTCTTGACTGATGTCAGTATTTAACGGTTGTTTAAACGTCTGTATTCTGGGTCTAATCGCCATTTTCTTACGTAATCGTTGAAGGTTTTATGTCAGATTTTGTGTTTTGGTTTCCTGCTGCTTGAGGCCATGTGACCACGTTGATACCATGCAGCAGTTTAGTGGGTTTCTAGTTTATCTGAACAGACCCGAGAACTCAAGACTCATGGATTTAGTGAGACAAAGCTGTTAATGTGAAATTATTCAAAAGCAAAGTCCTGTCAACAGTTACACTACGTGGTGAAAGAGTGATGCAAAGCAGAGCAAACCTGGTCCAGAGCAACTGGAGGCAAAGACTGTCTCTAAACCTGGACCTGGACTCTGGGTCTGAAGAGCCTTAACCCTTCATTCTCTCTAATGACCATCAGGGGGCGACTCCACTGGTTGTTAAAGAAGTCAGATTGTATTGAAGTCTATGGGAAAATGTCCCTACTTCTCCTTGATTTATTAGCTCAGTAAACGTTTTCCTCATGAGTTTATGGTCTCAGTCTCTAGTTTCAAGTCTTCAATACAACATGATGTTCATTTTTTAATGATGGTCCATTTAGAGGAAAATAGACCATATGGCTACAGTGTGATTGACAGACTGTACCACCCAATCAGGACCGAGTACAGAGCAGGTCAGCTCCACCCCTCACTCCTCCTCAGCTCCACCTTCTCCTCCAAAGATGGTTTCTACAGTTTTCAAAAAACCCAGATGGCGACAGACAAACTGGAGGCTTTAAAACCGCAGCTCACAGACTGATGGTGACGTCACAGAGGGTTGATACTTGCTGGTAGGACTTTTAACCAGGTCACATTAACATGTCCCTGTTTTCTACAGCGCCTCGTCTAGCTGCTTTTCCTTCGTCTGCTTTATTTCCATCCTCCGTCATCGTCTTTTGTAATTTTTAAGGCCTAAACCCTGTCCAGGTCCCAGGGGGTCATGTGAGTCTCAGGTCAGACTGTGGTCTCTATAAACCGCCCTGCAGCCTGGTGCTGTTTGGTTAAACCCACTCGGTGAATCGGGTTAACTCAGTTCATTTCTCGCGCTGTGTGACATCACCCTGTAGGCATGGTAACCACAGGGGTTCAAGAACAAAGACTGGGGTTTTCCATCAGCACCTTCATGTTGGAATAACACGGAGTGTGTGTGTGAACATGTGTGCAGTCTCTTCATAATCCAGCTGTATGTTTGATCAGTGTGTGTTTACACTGTGATGGAGCCGCCGGTTGTTTCTGCGATGAGCTACATTACAAGTGATTACATGTGCACTTCATGCCACAGGTTAGACATCAACTTTGGATGTTCATCATGGTGCCAACGGTCATTTATTCTTCTTGTCAGCTAAAGAAGTACAGCTACTGTAGTGGACTGACAGGACTCAGTGATGAAGACTGGGACAGATGGGTGAGGGTTGATGGGTTGGTCACGGAGGGAGATCAAAGTAGTTCAGTTGGGAAGGTTGAACCATCTGGTGGTTGTATAGGTGAATGAGATGGTTTGTGGGAGGTTTTTCAGTTTGTGAACCTCGGTCCTGTGGGAGGGGGTAGCTCAGTCCAGCACAGGCGGTGGTGCCTTGGTCCTGTGAATGATGGTACCTAGATGATGTGGGTGTTGGTACATCAGTCTTATGGATGACAAGTACCTCAGTCTAGGTGGTGATGATGCCTCAGCCCTGTGGGAGGTGCTACCTCGGTCTGGGTGGTGTTGGTGCGTCACGCTCTGCTGGTCCTCCATGGTCCTCCTTGTTGTGTAAGAAAGCAGCAGACGTGGACTCTGCTGTTGACATTGAGGTGAATCAGGGTCGGTTATCCAAATATTATCTGTTTCTCTGAGCGATTATTACCCTTCTGATTTATGGGCCGGCTGACAGCGCTGCTTCAGATGGTGAAGCCGCTCTGATGGTACGTGGAGGCCCAGACTGTTGCTCTTGGGCATGATGGCGGTGGCGGTGGTGATGGCAATGTTGATGACAGCGATGGCGGTGCACTTTATGAGGCTTACTGCTGAAAAATGGAGTCATCAACGGGCTGCATTAAAGAAAACTGAAAGAGCTGGTGGAGGGAATACCAGCACGTCACAGACAGGATGAATGAGGACGACTCAGGCTTTGTTTTAGTTTTATTTAACCTCCATTTCATTTCTCCTGACAACTCAACTATGAACTCACTGTGATCAAACATCCAGAGGGAAACGATGAGGAGCAGAAGGAGACAGAGAAAGAAGGGAGGATAATAGAGAAGAGGAGAAATGAAGGAGAACCAAGACAAAAAGGGGATATAGCTTCATATCATAATGTTGCTGGATATCTTCAATCAGTGTTCACATTATTCTGTCCAGTGCCTGCAGGAGGAGGCACAGTAAGATTAGGAAAAGGAGGAAGAGGTGAAGGAGATGAAGAAGAAGAGGAGGCAGTGAGAGAGAAAGGAGGAGGAGAAGACATGGTAAGATAAGGAGGAGGAGGAGGCCGATGAAGAGAGCAGATAACAGTAGAATTAGTGGAGTCTCATTGATTAGCTGTAGAACAGAAGCGTGTGAGCATTGATCGGCTCTCAGGAACAGTTTTACAGGATTTGGACTGAAAAAGAAGAAGAAGAAGAGGAAAGAGACAATGGTGCGTTTTTGTAGAGGAAGAGGAGGAGAAGAAGAAGAAGCAGACTGACAGTAAGGCCCCTTCTGACGCTGACGCTCTGAGACATTGTAGAGCTGACGGTCACCGGGCAGCTGGACACGTCAGAGTTAGGTCCATCTCGTCCTGGTGAACAGCTTCATTTATTATTGCACAAAACTCACAAATACACTTTCTGCTTTTCAAGGCCGCTGATCTTTGTTCATTTGTTCTTACAAGTTAGATTTTCTGACGACCTGCAAGTGGCTCAGCTAAAACCACCAGCAGCGTTTGAATCTACCACATGAGCAAATATTAGTGTTTCGAAGTATTCATCTATTAGAAGTTTAGTCAGGATGTGTTCAAAGGTGCAGAGACAGGTCAGAGGTCAGAGGTCACAGAGGTCTCAACGCTTATTCATCATCAGTGGAGTGAAAGTCATTGTTCGGATTCTTCACGTGTCAACTCACCGTGACGTCACCCATTGGTTTGTGAGCTGACGTTTTGAAGCCTTTGTAATTTATCTGTCGTCCATCTTGTTTTCTTTTAAACCAGATCACCCATTTTTATAAACAGGTACGACCCATAGCAGCGTCTGCTACGGTGGCAGGCGACGTACCTACCTTTGTCACCGTCGTTACTATAACAATGGTCATGTCTCAGTTAGGTTTGTGAAAAGATGGTGATTTGGATCAAAATAAATTCTTCCTCAACATTAGATGAGCTCTGTTGTCATGGTTACAATCACAACGATTGGTCATGAATAATAGAAGCAACATAAGCTGCTGCTTCCACATGGGAATCGAACACCACTCTCCTGTGTCATATTCCATCCACCCCGACCTCCTACAGACATGAACCTTTCGCTCTATAAACTACGTCACCGCACTTTTCCCTTTGCTCCTGTTATCATCCCTACCACCACTGGATGTTGCCTAGCAACAGAACAATGAGGTCATAATTACCTGTCGACTGACAGCCAGTGGGTTCGTTTGTTACTGGTTCCGTCTCAGTTAGACTCAGGAATTATTTGTGTGTGTGTGTGTGTGTGTGTGTGTCTGTGTGTGTGTGTGTGTGTGTGAGTGTGTGTGTGTGTGTGTGTGTGTCTCTGTGTGTGTGTGTGTGTGTGTGAGTGTGTGTGAGAGTGTGAGTGTGTGTGTGTGTGTCTCTGTGTGTGTGTGTGTGTGAGTGTGTGTGTGTGTGTGTGTGTGAGTGTGTGTGTGTCTCTGTGTGTGTGTGTGTGTGTGTGNTGTCTTCTCTTTCCTTTCTCCCTCCCTCTTTCTTCTCTTACCTTCTTCCTCTCATCGTCTCTCCTCTGTTCATTTTCTCTTTTTCTGTCACCAATTTCTTTTTGTTTACATCTCTTCCAGTTTTCTGCTCAGTCAGCCTGTTTATATATTTTCCTTTCAAACAAATTTTTTCTGTGTCTTTGACAGAAGAACCTTCCTGCAGGGAGAAAAAAAACAAACTTTGACATATTTTTTCTTACACAATTATGTAGAAAAGAAAAAAATAACAAAACATGAAGGAGTTTTAATCTGTGGAATCTAAATTGAAAGAAATTGAATTAGGAGCTCGTCTTTCACAGAGTCGCAGTGAAACGAGATCGTGCTGATTGCAAATTAGAGACGTTTGGCCACAAACTGGTTTGTTTTACAGATGGAACGACTCTTTTACATGACATGGTTCATCGTGACAGGACTGTGGCCGACTGCACACACTCCTGCATTACTGTGTTTATGAGGACCTGTTTTCTCCATACACTCAAAACCTATTTTATACAACAATCTATATAGAATATGTTTTAACCACGTGATGATCCTGTCTGTCAAACACAGAAACATAGATACTTTATGTATGTACTTTATACCTAGGTATACATATGTACATTGATCAGCCATAACATTATGACCACCTGCCTAATATTGTGTAGGTCCCCCTTTTTGCCACCAAAACAGTCCTGACCCTGTTTTAGCCTGGACTCCTCTAGACCTCTGAAGCTGAGCTGTGGTATCTGGACCCAGACGTCAGCAGCAGATCCTTTAAGTCCTGAAGTCGTGAGGTGGAGCCTCCATGGATCAGACTTGAGCTGCAGTGTTGGAGAAGCTCTGACCAGTCGTCTCATCACAGTTTGTCCAAAGTCAAAATCGCTAATAATAATGTGAACTGTTTAAAAAAAAAAAAAAAAAAACAGAACAAAGCTCTGGGCCATTGTTATGTTCGATCAGGTGTTCCCCACATGTTACCCTCTCCGTAACCACATCTGGACTCACCCACTAATCTGTTAAATCTGTAGCCCCTCCCACCAGGCTTAATATTTATCAAAAAAAAGAATATATATAAAGCAAAACTTCTTGTAAAAGAAAACATTGTTTTCTGAAATGAAATTCAAATTTTCCAAGATATGTTTTTATTTATCTACATGAAAACAAAATGCTTGAACAGGAAATAACATGATGTATTCATGTCACCCTGCGAAGACATTATTAGACTATTTAATGAAAATTGTTATGGCCCTGTTCAGCCAACCAAACCACGTGCCCCAACAAAGCATAACCAACATGTTTGAAGGGAAGGACGGAGGGAGAGAAGTGTGCGTGCACAACACACACAGTGAGTGACGGAGCTGCTCCATCACAGCCACTAACGGGTCAAAAGCTCCACTGGTTCATCTTAGCTCAGGGTGTTAATGTAAAACTCAGTTAGGCCACCCTCAGCTTCACTAATGCAGCAGAAAAAATATTAATAATTAATAGGTGGCATCAGCTGTTGAACTTAAACAAATCAAATGTTAATCTTCCTGTTTTAGTTCAATGATTCCTGTTTTTCTTGGTGTGGTGACAGCTGATGTGACAAGAAAATAGAATATTATTTTATATGACCTGACCTGATTATGTGATGTGATAACATGTTTTTAGTATCACAATAAGATTTATTTATATAGCACCTTTCAAAACGGAGTTACAAACTTACTTTTACAAGACAAGATCAAACTAAGGACAAACAATAAAAATGATTTTTTTTAAAACTTGAAACTGTTTTTAAACTAATTTAAAAATAGATTAACAATGATAAGATATGAGTACAGAAAAATTAGATCAGTTTAAAGTGATTAAGTTGACCAGTTAAATAATAAACAGAAGAATGTAAAAAATAATAATAATTAATAATAATTTAAGAGTAGATTCAGAGGGTACATCTATAAAAATGTGGGATTGAAAAGAAGCTCAAAAGCTCAGCAGTCTAATCTTCTCTGGGGAGGTTGTTCCAGAGAGCGGGGCCAGAACAAAGTCACCCTGAGTTAGTGAAGTGTTGTACGTCACTGTCTGTTACACTCAGAAATGTTCGAATCCAGTTACATGATGTTCCTCAATCATTAGCTCAGATCACATCATTGCTCATATTCACTCATACAGGTGGAGCTTCAGTGGCTGACCTGATAGATCAGGTATCATTAAGGTTCAGTTCAGGTTCAATTCTAACCAGTGGCCTTTTGCTAAATGACACTCTCTTCTTTTTCACTGCGACCATCACAGTAAAGGCAAAAAAAGAGCCACAGATCACTCTGTCTTGTGTGCAGCAGAGTCGGTGATCTACTGATCTACCAGTTTGACGTGGATGATTGTGTTGTCAACTTTTCATCATTTGAAGGATGAAAGAAAAACATAACAGACCTAAGTCCTGCTCTTCAATTAGCAGAAACTCAGAGACTAAATGTTTCCAAAAACGCCCTCAGCTTTCTGTGACTGATATGTCTCAGTCCCCGTGAAGACATTTGGTCCTCCACAGCACAGACACAAAACACACACAGATACACAGTACACCAACACACACTGGCAGGAGGAGGATTTGCTTTTCTTCCACTGGGCAGTGAAAGAAGTTTGTTCACATCCAAATGAAGAGAAATTAGATTATGCTTCTTTTGTACAAACTGAAGCAACTCTGCTCTGAATTAAAGACATTTAGCTACTAACTGCATTTGGTTTTTGATTGTGCCCACAAAGGATGAGTTTAATGTCAAAACTCTGCACCAGAGACAGCAGGACTGTGACTCTGTGTCCTCAGTGGAACAGACATTTAAAGCTCTGACCTTTATTCGCACAGAGAACACTGACAGAGCACATTTATACTGGGGGTTCACCACTACAGCCACAGTAATCCTGTAGCTTTGGGTCTGTCAGTTTATCAATGAATCGAACAAATACAAAACCTGCAGCATGAAAAGGAAACTGCTCTGTGATAATTTAAGATGAGATGAAGAAATAACTGTATAAAATTAGCCGGATGATACAGTATCAGTAAATCTGCCATCTGTTGAAACAGTCAGTTTGCTTTATTATCAGAGAGAAAACTTAAAGATCAATCCATCCATTCATTATCTATAACACTGAACCGTGCAGGGTCAATCCCAGCTGAGATCCCGGCAAGAGTGGGGTACACCCTGGACAGGTTGCCAAGTAGTAAAGTAGGTCCTTTTGTCTAATATACTAGGGTCTATTTCCTGTGCCCACTGGAGCAGTGTCTGGCGAAAAACAAGAGACTACTTGAAATCAATGTGAACCCAGAGAGCTGAACCAGAAACCTGATGCCACGAGAGGCAAAGGAGGACCTGCAGGTGATCAACATCCTGACTGTGGGTCACAATAAAAATACTTCAATTCATCAATAACAATTCAAAAGTAATTCTGTCAAGTCTGTTACCAAGCTGAGATTCAAATGAAAAATGTATTACTATAATAATGAATGAAACGTGAAAATGAGGCTGAGAATCTATCTGTGTTTAAACCATAGTCAATTATCATCTTTTAAAAACAGTCATTATCTATAGAAGAATAACTGATACTGAATCTATAGATTCAAACATACAAAGCATTAAAAAAATTAAGTCAGTCAAACTAAGCAATTTGATTGAAGTCTGAATTAAGAAAATAGATGAAGATAAGAAAATAATGGAAAGGAAAGAATGATAAAGAGCTAAAATCTGAATGTTTATGTTATGACTGTGAGTCATTGACTCATTCAGTCAAGTAAATTCAAATAAACAAAACTAGGCTAAAGTGCAGCTCAGGCTGACTGAGACCATGAACTCATAAGGAAAATTAAGTAATATAACATTACTGAGCTAATAAATCAAGGGAGAAGTAGGGACATTTTCCCATAGACTTCAATACAATCTGACTTCTTTAACAACCAGTGGAGTCGCCCCCTGATGGTCATTAGAGAGAATGAAGGTTTAAGGCTCTGCAGCTTTGGCTTCACTTTACAGACCCAGAGTCCAGGTCCAGATTTAGAGACAGTCACTGTTTTAGCCTTTGAACATATGTGGGCTCCTTAAATCACTATCTATACTATGTGGGGCCTCCATCCGCCCATCCTCTGTCCGTCCATCCATCCATCCATCCATCCATCCATCCTCCGCCCATCCTCTGTCCGTCCATCCATCCATCCATTCATCCATCCATCCGCCCATCCTCTGTCCGTCCATCCATCCATCCATCCTCCACCCATCCTCTGTCCATCCTCTGTCCGTCCATCCATCCATCCATCCATCCATCCATCCTCCGCCCATCCTCTGTCCGTCCATCCATCCATTCATCCATCCTCTGTCCATCCTCTGTCCGTCCATCCATCCATCCTCCGCCCATCCTCTGTCCGTCCATCCATCCTTCCTTCTCCATCAACTACACACAGTTCTTTGTATAGACTGTTTAATACAGACACAGGCCCAACGTGACCAAAGTTTTTGTCCAAACCTGGCCATACACACACACAGACACACACACACAACATTAAAGCATTAAAGACACATTCCCCGTTCACTTGCTGTTCTGACATGAACTGAATAAACACACACCCAGAGAATGTGAGCACTCACTTTAAAGATGAAAAGAGAAAACATTAGAGCCAAACCACACAACAACATGCAACAAAGAAAACACACACACCCTCCAAACACACACACAACATACTATCAAAGCACACACACACACCCCGTGGTTGTTTACTCATGTACGTTCCATCCAATCACAGCCTGTCGGCTTGACGCTCCGCAGCCAGGACGCTGCCTAACAACAACAACATGTGGACTGGGGGGGGGAGGGCTCCTCTTCAGGTTCCTCCTCACCCTCCTATTCCTCTTCATCATTCTCCTTGTCGTTTTATTTTTCATCTGACCTCCTCTCAGAAGACAGGAGAGATGAAGCTAAGGACAAGAGAGGGAAGAGAAAAAGCAGAGGAGGGGGAGGATGGGAAGGAAGAGGAAGAGTAGACAACAGGAAAAAGGAGACGAGGATGAAGAGTTCTCAGGACTGGATGAAGGAAGTAGAGAAGATGGTTTTCCATTGTGTCCACCTCTGCAGTAAACTCCACTTTACCTTATGTTGACATCCCTTCTTTATTTGACTTATCATTATGACCATTATTATAATTGCCTCTATTGATTTTATAAGACTTTATAATCACTGCTGATGTTATCGTTATTGATCGTTAATGAAGCTTTGGCAACATGATCTGAACTGTAGTTCACACCAGTAAAGAGCAGAAGACAGAGATGTTGAGGAAACTAAAAACAAACTATTTATTTAATTATCATTAATATATCAACACTTTTGCACATTTGTGTGCATACACACAGTGAGGACCAAGTATTTTCCTGATAGAGCGAGAACATTTTGGCTGGACCTTCACTTTGGACCTTTAATGAGAGCAGACATTATTTTAGCCCAATAAAAATAAATGAATAAACCCAGAAAGAAAAAAAAAAAAGGGAAAATACACAGAGCAACAGTGGAAAAGCATGTCACACATCTTGAGTCATACTCCAGGAGAACACTGATAATCTAATTAGACTGATCTTCCATTTTAATGCGAGCTCAGAGCAGGTCCCTGGAGGACACCCCTCCTTGATTGCCATTTATTCTACTGAACAAACATTTGTAAGATGACTCATAAAATTGGTGCCAGAATTGAACAGGTTCTTTCCTGGTTCAATTCCCAACACTTCACCAAGTTTGGTGCAAATCTGTTCAGTACTTTTAGAGTCATCCTGCTAACAGCCAGTCAACAGACACAGGTAAAAACAGAGCCTCAGAGCCCCACTTCTCTGATTAGGGGAGACTGGGAATATTACAAGTCTTGAGGAAAGAGAGGATGATTGTTAACGACTGATGGAAGAACAGGAGGTTAATGCAAAACTCTGGAGCTCTGAGCCTGTACTCAGTCTGTATTCATGTCACACCACTCTGCAAGAGACAAACTCCTAAAAAAACAGAAAACACACAATCTGCAATGTTGCAGCCTGCATCTGCATAATTCTCCCATTTTGATGATGCATTTCATGCACAGCCCAAACTGTATTGACGTGCATTTTTTGTATATGCAATGTTTGTAGCAAAATGAATTAAGTGTGGGCGAGCGGCGCGTAACACGGGCATCGATAGTGCCGTCAGGCAACTTACAAATGGTGTAATTATCTCCTCATAAGGTTATTAGAGGATCAATGGAGCCTGGTGGCCTGATGGCAGAGGTGAGCTGATGAAAGATGGGAAATGGTCTTGACAGCACGACTGCAGAGGTGCAGGACGGCGGCGTTAGAGACAGGCTGTTAATTTATGTAATGTGAAGAAGAAAGAGAAAAAAGACATGAGACTCTTGGATTATGTTCACAAGCGTAAGAGAGCGAGTCCAGATGTACTGTGCATGTTTTACCATGTTTTATATTGGACGAAGTTTCGGGAACTGAAATGATTTGATTTAGGTTGAGAAAAGGTCATGGCCGTGGTCCAAAGGTCATTTACTGTTAGTCGAGGATGTGACACAATTTCTCTCTCTGGTGTCACAGTGAAAAAGTCCACACGCCACTTTTCTCCAACTAAACCAGTTTTACAGAATGAAAAGAGAGCGAGTTAGATTAGAGACAAACCCTCTTAATGTCATTTCAAACGTAATGAAGGGTTATAGACTCCAGGTCTGTCAGACCACGGAACAGAACACAGCTGAATTCTAGGTCAAGTGAGGACAGCTGGCATCAGCTGGTTGTCCCACAATCTAATTTACACACTTTCATATAACGTCTTTCTCCTCCTAATGTAATTTGTGCTTGACTGTTTTATTCACAAGCAACACTTTTGTATCCTAAACGTCATCTTCTCTGCCTCGTACGTTTATCTTTGCAGCCTTCATGTCCACATTGTTTTTTTCTGAGCACTGATCAGAACAAATGCTGAAAAATGAATCAATATATGAATTTAAAAAAACAACAACTACATAATAAAATACTAATGTACAATCATTTAAATAAAATACATGGTCCTGAATCAGGTCCAGGTCCCTGATGCTCCTTCAGAGACTCTGGGTCTGAACCAGCTCCTGGACCTCAGTCCTTCAGCCCTATGCTCCTTCTCAGCCTCTGTTCCTCCATGAATGTGGTCTGTCATCTCCATCCCTGAAACCAGACCATCTGAGTCCAGACTGTTCTGGTCTGTGTTCCCTGAGGATGAACCACCACCTCCTCTACTGAATACTGACAGGTCTAACTGGCTTTGTTCCGCTATCTTATAAGATCTATTGCACTTATCTAATAAATGTAGAACTTCTACTGCCCTGAAGCTGTGCTGATATCCCTCAATTGTAAGTTGCTTTGGATAAAAGGAAAGTTACAGAAGTAGTAATCAACGTCGTCATAGTGGAAGAAGTACAGTAGGTTGCAGTGGGTTTGACCAAGTATAGTTAAAACTAACTAGAACTTTCCCCATGTGACCGACGAGAAACAGATTGGAGGCCCAGTTTGGGCCCTGAGCCATAGTTTGAGAAGCATTTTTGCAGCCATTGAGAGAGGAGCAGCGTGTCACTGTAAGTGTACTAACCAGTCCAAACAGTCTAATAAGACCCTTCATTTCATTCGCTGGGGCCAGAAGCTGCAGTTTGCCCCGGGACAGTCGGGCAGCTCAGTGGTCCTGGATTGGTCTTTCCATCTCAGCAGTAAATCATCTGAATTACTTCAACTCATCAAACATGACAGACCACAACTTCTTCTGGTGACAGATGAAACTCCTCAAAACTGACTTTGTACTGTGGATTGTGGAATTTATAAATTTTCCATCGTTTATCCAGATCTGAGTTGCACTGACAAGTATATTTTTTGTATTTAGCATATTTTTGACTTTTGGTAATTTAAGGTCCTTTTAAGGTTTTTAGGATTTCAATGGGCCTTGTTAGCCTATTTATCCTTCTACCCAACCATTCCTGTGGATCCAGAGATGAATAGTCTTTAATGGACTTAATGGACTCCTCCCAGTTGGATGTGTCCAGTATACATCCACAGAGGTGTGAATCATTCAAACATGAAGGACAGTAGTCCTTCGTGTTTTACTCTTAGGTCCGTCCAGATTGAAGCTTGAAGTCTGTCCCTCAGGCTGAGACCGAGGAAAGTTGGCACAATCTATAAGACCCTTTCTTCGTTCTTGTCCTTGCTTGATTTTAACATTGATTGGTCTCAAGCGTTAGACGCATGTTCATCACAGCTGTTGGAGAATCTGGTTGACCTTGGGCACGAGTGATGAACTGTTCTGGTTGAGTTCATGGCTGAACATGAACTCGCCTCTTTTAGTTTGGATGTCACTGGCTTGCAATTATCATGGTTTCAAACCAACAAATAAATGTGTAACCAAATCATATCTGTGCGTTTACGTTTTGTCTCCAGTAAACGTCCCAGCCACAGTAGTGGAGGCCATGACCAGGCAGGAGTCCCTCCAGTCCTTTAGCAAGAACGGCAAGCCCTCCTCCTCCTCGTCTTCCTCCTCCTCCACCCCCTCTGCCACCCTCATGCGCTCCATGGTCTTCCCCCACTCACCCTGCTCCAGGAGTTTCTCCCTGTTGGACAAGGTTGGGGTCGGGGTTCAGTCGGACACAGGTTTCGGCCAGCTGGGGTCAAAGAACCAGCGAGTCCTGGCCAGCCCAACCTCCACCAGCCAGCTGAGCAGCGAGTTCAGCGACTGGCACCTGTGGAAATGTGGCCAGTGCTTCAAGACCTTCACCCAGAGGATCCTGCTCCAGATGCACGTCTGTCCACAGAATCCTGACAGGTAAGGCAGCATCTGTGAACACGCATCAGCATCAGAGCAGGAAGTAATGCTGTGTCTCTGTAAATGTTAATACATGATACACAGTGTGTCACAAATTCATTTACTTCATGTGTCATATTTCAGCATGAAGAAGGAGTTCTAAACTACTTTGGCTGAATTGGTGTTTATACAACATTACGATGATGCGTCTCCTGAAACAAAAAAAAAAGATTTTTTTACCTCAAGAAAGTTTGAAAAATATCCCATTAAATCTGCCCAAAGTCCAGTGTCAGTGCACCATATTGGACCTTTTGGACCCACAGTTCAATTGTTTGGCTACGAAACATTAAAGAGACAATGATGTCTGCTTGGGAAGTTAGAAGTTATTCTTTGAGTTTCATTGTAGGTGGGTAGCTGCTGCTAAAGCCCTGAGATGCTTAAATAATATTTTTTTCAAAATAAGAGCTAGTTTTATTTATTTTTTTTATCTGTAACCTTCAATGGTTTAAAAAAAAAATTAAATAAGATTTTTTTATCCTTTTCCTTTCTGTAGAATGACACCTGTACAACATGTGTCTCTGTCTTTTGTAATATGCTTTTTTACAGCTGAAACACTAAGAACATGACACAGCTTGAGACTTTTTTTAAACTGTTGCTGCAGTTTTTCAGAGGAAGTCGACAAACCAGACACGTAGTTGTAATTTATGACTCATCATAACGGTTTGTGTTACAGAAAGTGGGACTTTGTGGACAAGAGTTAAGAGAGTGTAAAAGTGTTTGAGTGTGTATAAAGTCTGCCAACTTAATTATATACAGCGTGGATGGAGGAGGGAGGGAGGACGAGTAGATGTGTGTGTGTTTGTATTTGTGGTGTGTGTGTGTGTGTGTGTGTGTTGGGGGGGTCAGAGGATGTATTGGAAATTTTTTGCTTAGCTTTATTTTTTGCGGGGAGAATCAGAGCGGCGTATAAATCAGCGCTGTGCGTCAGTGAGAAATACCTCGCCTTACGGTGACGGGGCCAGGAAAACAGATGCCACTTATTCAATAAACTAATACTCATAGGGAAGAAAAATGTGGGCTGGATATGGAGGGGGGACGGAGGGTCGATGTGGAGCTGCCTGTCAATAGGAAGGTTTTATGGGACAGAGGAGCAGATAAAATTCAGCTGAACAAGCCAAACAGAGAGTCCTTTAGCTCAGAGGCCCCACTGAACCTCACACTGATGTGGACTGGGGTTAGACCAGTATGTCCATCACAGCGACACCTGTCCTGACCTACTCCAGCCCCCACCAGACAAGGTCTTTTCACCTGAATTATAATTCAGATCAAGGGTCAGAGAGCATCCACTTTAGATTTTATTTTCTGCTCCGTCACTGTACACAGCATTTAGGCAGGTCGAACGTGAACCAGTTAATCTGTGTGAACTGAACTGAGTTACTGAAGCTCTCGTGAGCTGCGAACGTCCACAGCGCCGGTTGTAGCAGCCAGGGAGGAAGTTCTCAGAGTCCCTGGATATTTACATTTACTCATCTGTCAGATGTGTTTATCCAAACCTGCATACAATCACTTATAGGGCAGCTGTAACTCAGGAGGTAGAGTGAGTCGTCCACCAATCAGAAGGTCTGTGGTTTGATGTCTCCTCTTGTCCCATGTCAAAGTTTCTGTGATGGCTGTTCCCTCAGTGTATGGTGTATACACAGTGTATGTATGTTAGAAGGCGCTGTATGAAGGTGTGTGAATGGCTGAATGTGGCTTCCATTGTAAAGCACTTTGAGTGGTCGATAAGACGAGAAAAATCCATTTACCATTTGACATCAGTACAGTTTCAGTGCAGTAGAAGACCTGTGCCAGTATTAAGCACTACATCTATTAAATAGGTCTCAGCTCCTGTGTGTTTCCTATGGTTGTTGAAGAGGTTCTTTCTGTCCTGTTGATGGTTCTGATCAAGATATTCTGGACGACATTTAAGAAAGTCCAACAGGTCATTTAGATGGTTGTAGTGGCTCTTGATGATGGTGCTTTCCACCCCCATCATCAAGTAATCAAGTGAGTGAATAGAGTTCACACTAGAATATGTGAGAAGAATTGGGGTGAAATGACACCACTGACGTCCTTGATGTGTGTTTTCATTTTTATTAATCTGTAAAGTTTTTACACTGGTCAGAAAACCCACCAAGACCTGCTAACATCTGGCTTTGGTAGGCAATGGAAAAGGGAACAATCAGTATTCAGGGTCACATGACTTTGCAGCAAACACAAGTATTTATCTGCAGCGATGTAAACACAACACGAGGGTGAACACAATGCTGCTGTTAAATAAGACGCAGCACAGCTACACTGGGCTCATGGACGTCAGACTGAGCTCCAGCCCTGAAATAAGTTTCAAAAACACACAACCATCGATCGAAGCGAAGCGTCTGACACGGAGGCACTTACTTCTTTCTCCCCATGTCTGTTTGCGGCTGTAAGTACATGCCAGGACCTTTCCTCCTGCAGTTGTGTATGAAAAACAAACTTGTCAGGCAGAGTAGAAGGTGGTGTTAATCACATTTTTGATAAAACAATTTTGGTGTAAAAATGTTTCAGTCACCATCTGTGAGAGGCAGGTTTCTGTCTTTAGCTGCTCTGAATAAAGGCACAATGCCTCTCTCTCTCTCTCTCTCTCTCTCTCTCTCTCTCTCTCTCTCTCTCTCTCTCTCTCTC
>CM076654.1:787379-810122 GCA_038496675.1 Rachycentron canadum
TCTCTCTCTCTCTCTCTCTCTCTCTCTCTCTCTCTCTCTCTCTCTCTCTCTCTCGTCCTCCCTCTCTCCCTTCATACATATTTATTGATGTTTACTTGATGGGAACATTTGGAGCTGAAGACTGATGGCTCCTTATAAAAAACACCGCACACCACCTCTCAGCTCCATCTCTTTCAGGTTTGTTTTTTTCTGCTGACTGTTTCTTTTTCTGAACTTTTTCTTCTTCCGTGTCGTTTTTTTCCCCCGTGTGTCATTTCAACAAAATCCATCATCACAAGAGCAGTTTGTTTATGTCGATGAGGCCTTGGAAGTGCTTTCAGTTCAGCTTTAAACTGGTGTCAGGATGCAGGACACTGTTTAAGTTCTGAAACGATGACGACTGATGAATCAGAACCAGAATCTGGACATAAATGAGCACGTATATTTCTGACTATACAGTGTAAACCACAGCAATGACTACAATTAATAACCACTGATTTTATGATTGATGTGTTTACTGCACTGATGTTTAAAAGACTCATTAGTGCTTTTAGTGAAAACGGGGTGTTTTTGCTGAGCACTTTGATCCAAGTTTCAGGTCTCGTTGTGGAGGCTGATGTTGTTTGAGCGAAGTGTGTATGTGCATATGGACACAATCACTCCTGTATATCAGAGGACAGAAAGTTTACAGCTGATTGAAAGTGTGTATCATCACAGAGGCGACGTTACAGAGGAATTAAAGGTTGAATTTGTTTTTGTTATCTGGTGAAGCCCTCGATCACTTGGCCTCAGCTTTTCCAGTGATTCTGTTTTTTCTGTTACTCGTGAGAACGAATGTAACCTCAGAGGAACGTTTTACACCGGAGACACTCTGGGAGGTGTGTGTGTGTGTGTGTGTGTGTGTGTGTGTGTGTGTGTGTGTGTGTTAATAGATCAGATAAGAGAGTGCAACAAAGGTGGCAGTTAGACCTGTTGATGTTTTAGTAGAGGAGCTTCTCTCTGGAGAGAAGGCTGACGAATGTGATGTAGAAGTGAACAAACAGGTGATTAAAGGATTTATTTCTTAATAAAAAGTAAAAAACAATTATTCCTCCATTAGATCCTTTGTTTTCATATAAATAAGATACAAATATACAAGGTTTTATCGGCAGAATGAGGACGATCAGGTCTGAGGACCAGACCTTTGGACCTCAGGTCCTAACCCCCCTATTAACATTTATACTACAAAGCCCTAATTAGTAACTACTGTTCAGCTCTAAGTTCTTATTCGATTATCACTAATTATATATTTGCTGTTGATTGAGTTTGACCTTCATCATCTGATCATCTGTCAGTTCTCACTGTAGAAGCTTGTGTTTCTAATGAAGGTTGTCAGAGTACTGGACTCTACTGGGCTGCTGCTCACTGGGGGGTTTGGGGTGAGAGGAGGCATTATGGGTAATCAACAGCATCGATACCTACGGACTGAATTGTGTCCAGGTAACTTAAACGTGGGGCCAGATTTGTAAATCATGCATACGCCACTTCCTGTTGAGCTCAGTTTGTAATCAGGTAAACAATCTGTGAAAACCTGTCTGATAACTTGTGGCTTAGACAGCGATTCTGGCACTTTGGTCTTTATAACTGACCAAAAGAATCAGTATGTATATTTGTGGTTTTGTGTGTTCACATAGTTTTAGTCATGAATCTACTCAGAAGTTTATGTATCTGGACCCAGATGCTTAAGAACAAGTTGTTGTTTTGAGTGAATGTGTTTGTCTCAGATTGTAGAACCTGCTGCCCTTGTGTTATAAACAGAGTAATAATAAATGTTTTCTTGATGTTAAGCTACAACACGTAGCCGCTGTCGTGTTCACATCAGCTGAAGACTCACTCTCTGCTCTGCGAGCTGAGAAAATTCTCAAAACACAATTAAGTCAAACGTTTGCATGTCAGGCTGAAGCAGGACTGTTTCTGTGTGTTGATAAACAGCTGACATTCAGGAGATTTATCACCCGGCAGTGACGACATATTTGCATTTAACACAAACACAGATGTGTGTTGTCCCTGCTGGACACACAGATGTGTTGAAAAATGACTTTTTTTTCTTTTTGTGTAGCCGCAGGAATAACCAATAATGATCCATCACTGTGATGGACGGGCTTGTAGAAATTCCCTCAAAGTCTATTTTTATCTGTCATGTTTGCCACTAAAACAAAAATCTACTTTGTGTTGCATCTGCACACAAGTGGATTTGAACAAGGTTAATGCTTTGTTGTTTTTTTTTTTGCTTGTGTTGATTCTTCAGTTTGGCTTTTATATAGTTGTCACAGCATCTTGTTGCCTTTGTTAACCCTTTTAGAGCCACGATTATTTTCTGTTTTTTCATCCCTTTGTGTTTTTCATTTTTGAAAATGTCTCCAAGTCTCCTCATCTTCAGACTCAGCTCAACCTCAGCTCATTATATCTGAGACTCAGTAAAGACTCTGTTCACTGTAATAGGGGATAGTAGCTCAGAGAACAAGAGGAAACTAAAAACACAGTGAATTTCTCCTTTTGAAGTTTCTCTCTTTATCTGATCTGAGTTCTGCTCATTTTGATGATGATGAAAATGATGAAAAATCAGCTCCAAAGCCTCTGTCATTACAATAAACTCAGAGTAGAAAGTACAGAGGTTGATCACAGCAGCTCAGAAATGCAGTGGCAGTGAACGCACCATTAAACAACTACAAACAATGCTAAAGTGGTAAAAGTGCCCAGTTTTCTCCTTAATGAGTACGATTTCCTCATGAACTGCACTACCCATAATCCTCACCTACCTACCCATCCTACCCCTCCCCAAAATATAAAACCCAAACTGAAGGCAGTCTCCATGGCGCGTGGTATTGGCTGATGGCTTGGTCTTTGTTGGAGGCTCAGCTGGTTGATGAGAGGACATAATGTGAACTCTCTGCTTTAATAGTTTGGTCAATACAGTCAGAGAGAAACAACCAGAGCGATGGATGTTTATGGAGGAACACACACAAGTGGATGGAGGGAAAGGAGGTTAGTGTTTTTGTTTGAGGGTCTATCAGTGATTTCATCTGGACGTGTGAATGTCTGCTCACATACATACAGTATATTTATATATATATATGTGTGTGTGTGTGTGTTTGTTCAGAGGCCATTGATTGAGTATTGACGAGGCTGGAGCAGTGATTTATAGCTGCTGGTCTCGGGGGAATAATGTCTTCATACGAGTCGGACAGAGGAGTCGTCCTCACAGCGCAGTTATAACTCCATATGGATTAGACCGACTCCATACGGGTCAATCAACACACTTCACCCCGCATCACTACACACACGCACACACACACACACACACGCGCACACACACACACACATCCACTGACTCACTGAGGTCGAGTCCAGAATCAACACAGAAACCTGCCTGCTCTTTTTAGTTCAGTTAGTTTGTTAACCTGTGACATCCCAGCAGGTATTTGTTGAGATACACCTACATTTCCCAGAATGCCTTTCAACCATCCAATCAGCCAACAACAGTCAAAACACGTTTGTTGGTTTGTGGGCTCAGTTATACTCAGAGACAGCTGGTATCTACAGGCTCACAGGGATCAGTCCTCCCTTATCTTTATCAAAAAGATAAGATAATTATTAAAAAAACATTCCGACATATAGCATAACAATGTTTTGTTATTATGGTGGAAACTAGAGCAGAAACAGCATCAAATAGTAACAAGAAAAACACAGGATATATTTGAACAAGCTTTCTACTCATGTAGAAATGCAGCTAAATGACACGTTGAAACATTTTATTAATATTATCCACATGTGTTAATGGTTAGTGAAATAATTACTGTTGTGATGTCACTGAACAGGAAAGGCCTTTCTTCATTTAGGCTACCTGTACGGGGCTTTTATTTAGATTATTATTTCTGTTTGTTTGGTGCAGTAATCAGTGAGAAGTTGAGGTCACATGTACTCATCACACACACAAAGGAAACTCAGCCATGTGGAGACTTTTATTTTTTATTTCCTGTTTGACTCCAGCCACCTTCTTGACCTTGAAATGAAAACCAAGTGCCAAGATACTTCATTCCCATGAAGTCTTTAATGATGAGCTGGTTGGCAGCTTGGGTTTCTCTCACACTCTCTCTCTCTCTCTCTCTCTCTGCCTCTTTCACCAGCTCATGTGTTAAAGGTGTGTCATGTGACACGTTGACACACATTGTTGTTGTAACCACATGTTGTGTTGAAAGGCGACACAAGGTTTATTCTCCTGAACGACATTTCACAGATGTGTTGAAAATGACTAATTTTATAGATCTCCCGCTCTCTCTCTCTCTCTCTCTCGCACTCACTCACACACACACACACACACACACACACACACACACACACACACACACAAAGACCAGACTAAGTGAGAACAACATCACAGCCGGTCCGACTCTTCATCACCCGTCCAAAACAAGTATTATTAGTTTCCCTGTGAACCAAAGCGAAGCATCATTTAGTGTTTTGTTAGCCTGTTGCAGTGTTGACTCTGAACATACTTGTGCGTCTGTGCTGTCATCGGGCTGTAACACCGTCAGGATGAATAACTGTGCGATGCTAACAGGCAGCAGGAGAGATGGTCCTCAGGTCTGTGCAGTGACAGGATGTTTTATAGCCTCAGTCTCATTAGTGTATTAGTGTTGTTTATGGAGCTGAAATGATTCTGACTGTGGAACATTTATTGGTTTTAGCTTCAGTTTTCTGTTTTTCAGTCATTTACATGATATGTAATTAAATCCCTGTGGATGTTAACTGTGGCCTTTTCCTTCTGATTTTCACTTATATAAATGAAAAAGATAATATATATGATACAAAACCTGCTTTAGTTACAGCCAAGTTTGTGCATGTTTAATTTAACCCTCTTAAGCCCACAGTCTATACATTTCCAAATATAACATTGTCTTCAGAGATGGAGGAGCTCTTTGTTTCTCCTTCAACTAGAGAATCAGCTCTTTCTAACAAGCCCTGATTTGTCCTGTGTGACACTGACTTCAGGGATAAACTCCTGAAGGAAGTTAGTTCAGATCTGGATCAGTCTGAGCCTTTGACTGGAGCATTGCTGCTTTACTTCTGTGTGTTTATCTATCCAATGTCACATTTTTAAAAATGAAAACAAACACAAAGACATGAAAAGCTAATGTGGCTCTAAAAGGGCAAAGTGTGTGAACAGCGTTACGTTGGTCACATTTCAAAGTCATGTACCAGGCTTTGTGTTTGTCTTTGTGCATCAAATTTTGAGCAACGCTCAACTTTTTGTCTTTAGCTGGAGCCCTGTGAGGTGACCCCCCCCCCTTTGTGAGGATGTTTTCCTGTCCTGTTTATCTAAGTTGTGTGTGGTGGTTCATGCATATGTATGATTGTGTGCAGATTTTTTGTGCACAAGGACATATTTGCATGTGCTTCTGTGTGCAAATATTTCAGCTGCACATGCACATACCTGTGTGTGTGTGTGAGTGTGTGTGATGGAGGTGTTTATGCCTCACCTCCTCCTCCCTCCTTTCTCCACTGTAATAAACAATAACCGGGCATTAATCTCCCGGCCTGCTGCCTTAATAAATAATATCCACACATTCATCAACTTAAACTATTCACAATCAATGCAGCTCTTCATAGAAAACCCACCTAATAAATAGTGGTGCGGCCCACTGAGGCGTGAACTTATAGACCAGCCGGCTGATAAATGAACCCACCCCCACGGCGAGACGCCTTTTATGTGGAAAACTGCAAGTGAGAATTTTTCGATTTTATATTACACTATTTTACTCTTATTACTTTCCTGTGTGTGTGTTGTGTGTACATCCTCTCAGGGTACAGTAGGTGTGTGTGATTTATTGGAGCAGTGAAGATGTTGGTCTATTTGTTTTATTCTAGTTCTGGGGTCTTTACCTATTTGTTAGGTCCTGATGTCACAGTTTTGTCTATTTGGTCGCACAATCAGAATCACTTCATTTTCTGGAGTTTGTCCCGGTCGCGCTGCTGCACACATCTACACAAATAACACACTAATACAGAACACACAGATACATGGTGAAGATACAGTGTTTGTCTAACAGGGATATACAGGTAATATGAGGAGACCTGGACTCTGGGTCTGTAAAGTGAATCGATGCTGAGGAGCCTTAAAGCTGTATGACCATCAGTATGAGGGACAAAAAGTGACAAAGGTACAAATAAATAACTGAAGAAATTAAATAACTAGATGCATAAATAAATGCACAATAAAACATGTCATAAAAAAATTTTGTATCTGTATTTTTACAGTTTTATTTACATTTGTTTAGGTCTGTATTTCTTTATTGATTTATATGTTTCTGCATTTATTTGTTTGTTTATTTATGTACTTATTTCTGAATTTCTTTTTCTGTATAAATGTAGAAATGAATTTATTTATTTACCAAGATGTCTTTATTTTGCATTTATTTACCTATCGTTTCTTTCTTTCTGCATTTAATTATTTTTTTCTACTTAAGTCGTTCTATTTGTCCCTCTATACCAGGGGGCGAAAGTCAGATTGTATTGAAGTCTATGGGAAAATGTCCCTACTTCTCCTTGATTTATTAGCTCAGTAAACGTTTTCCTAATGAGTTTATGGTCTCAGTCTCTAGTTTCAAGTCTTCAATACAACATGATGTTCATGTTTTAATGCTGATGATTGCAATTCATAAAAATGTAATTTAAGTAATTCAGTGTATTTATTCCTCTTTATATCATCAGTTATTTGTAAATATAAAAAAAATCTGACTTCATTTTAATTTGACAAATCTTCGTTAAATTAACTTGTTTCAATTAAGGTAAATTAAAAACAATTTAACGAGTTGATTTAGTCATTTTGTCTCATAGCAGCTGCTGGTTGAAGATGGTCGTGGCCCTGTTGCTGCTGGTGTTTTTAATGTTTACAATAATATTGAAAACATGTGATATCAATGATAACAATCAGTGAGAGTTTGTAAAGATGATGTCACTGGCTTTGATATTGATGGTCAGTTCTCAGTTAAAGGCAGTGAGGTCAGTGTCTGTCGGTGTCTTCAGCTCTGTGGTGATGGTGGTAACAGTGACGGAGGCGTTACTGAGCAGCACGGTGTTAACAGTGTCCCCGCTGACTGTCGGGACAGCAGGTTTAACGTGATTGACAGGAGACAGACAGCAGCTAATCACCTCAGAGCTGCCAGTGTCTCTGCTCATCAATACACACTGCTGACTGAGGCACACACTCATCGTGAGGAGACGTCTGAGGTTCAACAGCGATAATCTGTTTCAACGAACTTGGATTATTAGGAGCAGAATTGTTGGAAAAGATAATAAATGCGATGATTCAGGTGGAGAAATATTACATGACCACGAGGATGTGATTAATGGAGACTATTACTGTTACTGTTACTCTTCGTGTGATAAAATAAAACTGCGAACTGTGTGTTGGCTGTGGGGGCGGCGTCTGGGAGGTTAAACCAACATCACCAGTTTGACCAGAGCTGCCTGAACATAACATTACTCCTGGTCTCTGTTAGTCTGGATCTACTCATCTCAGCTGAACTAATGGAGCTTGTTAGAAAGAGCTGGTTCTCTAGTTTAAGGAGAAGTGAAATAAAACAAAGAAGCAACTCTGCAGGTCTCTGATTGTTCTAGTTGTTCCAAGGTTCAAGGGCTCTGTGTCCTTTGGTTTTTAGCTAAGACCTTCATACATCCAGCCAAGACCCACCAGAGGATGTTAGACCACGTCCTGGATCAGGAATATAGGGGCAGTCCATCCCAAACCTGGTCTATAAAGTGATTAAAGGGATTATAAAGTTAGAGGATTTCAGCGTTAGAAACACAGAAATAAAGCCTGTGTTGAATAATGTCTGATGTTCTCCTGCCTCCCTGGTCTTTTACAACTTTCTCTCCTGGTTTGAGGATTTTTTAATATTTATTTTTTGGATATTTTGATTAAGATATTGATGAAGATTATATTTTTAATATCCTCAAACAGAATAAAAACAAACAGACAGTGGTAGATCTGAGGGACACTGTGGTCAAACAGGAAGTTATAACACAATCAGCTGATAATGTTGGAGGTTGTGTTGAACTCAGTAAATAGAAAGAGAGTCAGATTAGATCTGCTGCTGTACAGAGGCAGGACACTCCATTAACAGACACACTGTGGGTTGGCTGTTTGTTTCAGTCTCATTCACCCCCACTCTGGACGCCCATTTGGGACACACACACGCACACACACACACACACACACACACACACAATGTCTTTATATCTTTTCTTGTTCTGTTACTGTCTCTATCTCAGTCTCTCTAACTGCTATTCCTCTCACACACACACACACACACACACACTTGCAGTGATAGATGATCCAGTCATGATGTAGGCCTGCATTGTTGATGAGGGTCATGTTGCCATGGTAACCGGTCAGTGTCCGACACTGTGGTTACTGTTTTTTTTTCAGTTTTTGTGTTTCATCTTTGTGTGTTACTGTTATTTGTATCTTTATATATGTCTGTTAGTTAATGACTTTTGTTTTCATTTGTGTTTCATTGTAAAGTTTGACTTGTTAAGATTTAGAGACATAACATAAAACACATAAAACAAGTCAAATTAAAACAACGAGAAATTAAATAAACCAGGTCAAGTTTATTTATGTGGCACATTTCAAACAACAGACATCGACTCCATGATCACACATGAATGAAGAAAAGGAAATAAGATAGAAAAGTGTTAGAATTATTATTAAAAGAAACAAGAAATAATAATAATACAGACGCTGTTTAATGTGTTGTTTTATTCAGTTGATGAGTGAGAGTCCCTCACTTTGTGTCTTTCACTGGATAAATTATGAATCATGTCCGTCCCTTTATTTTCAGTTGCGTCGTCTTTTTGTTGGGTTGTTGAGACACATTTGAAAATAGATCTTGTGTTTTTGTTTGTTGTGTATGAATCTAAAATAAAATAAAAAAACATTTCTCCTAATGTGACAATCTCTCTCTCACCTCTCTCTCTCTCTCTCTCTCTCTCTTTCTTTCTCAGACCATACCAGTGTGTCCATTGCTCCTTGTTTCTCTCTTTCTTTCTGTCTCTCACTCCATCTCACCTGTCTCTGTCACACCTGTCCCACCTGTCTTTCTCTGTCTCACCTGTCTTTCTCTCTCTCTGTCTTTCTCTCTGTCTCACTTGTCTCTCTTTCACACCTGTCCCACCTGTCTCTCTCTGTCTCACCTGTCTTTCTCTCTCTCTGTCTTTCTCTCTGTCTCACTTGTCTCTCTTTCACACCTGTTCCCACCTGTCTTTCTCTGTCTCACCTGTCTTTCTCTGTCTCACCCATCTTTCTCCCTCTCTGTCTCACCTGTCTTTCTCCCTCTCTGTCTCACCTGTCTTTCTCTCTCTCTGTCACACCTGTTCTCACCTGTCTCACCCATCTTTCTCCCTCTCTGTCTCACCTGTCTTTCTCTCTCTCTGTCTCACCTGTCTTTCTCTCTCTCTGTCACACCTGTTCTCACCTGTCTCACCTGTCTTTCTCTCTCTCTGTCTCATCTATCTTTCTCTCTCTCTCTCACCTGTTCTCACCTGTCTCTCTGTCACACCTGTTCTCACCTGTCTTTCTCTCTCTCTGTCACACCTGTTCTCACCTGTCTCACCTGTCTTTCTCTCTCTCTGTCTCATCTATCTTTCTCTCTCTCTCTCACCTGTTCTCACCTGTCTCTCTGTCACACCTGTTCTCACCTGTCTTTCTCTCTCTCTGTCACACCTGTTCTCACCTGTCTCACCTGTCTTTCTCTCTCTCTGTCTCATCTATCTTTCTCTCTCTCTCTCACCTGTTCTCACCTGTCTCTCTGTCACACCTGTTCTCACCTGTCTTTCTCTCTCTCTGTCACACCTGTTCTCACCTGTCTCACCTGTCTTTCTCTCTCTCTGTCTCATCTATCTTTCTCTCTCTCTCTCACCTGTTCTCACCTGTCTCTCTGTCACACCTGTTCTCACCTGTCTTTCTCTCTCTCTGTCACACCTGTTCTCACCTGTCTCACCTGTCTTTCTCTCTCTCTGTCTCATCTATCTTTCTCTCTCTCTCTCACCTGTTCTCACCTGTCTCTCTGTCACACCTGTTCTCACCTGTCTTTCTCTCTCTCTGTCACACCTGTTCTCACCTGTCTCACCTGTCTTTCTCTCTCTCTGTCTCATCTATCTTTCTCTCTCTCTCTCACCTGTTCTCACCTGTCTCTCTGTCACACCTGTTCTCACCTGTCTTTCTCTCTCTCTGTCACACCTGTTCTCACCTGTCTCACCTGTCTTTCTCTCTCTCTGTCTCATCTATCTTTCTCTCTCTCTCTCACCTGTTCTCACCTGTCTCTCTGTCACACCTGTTCTCACCTGTCTTTCTCTCTCTCTGTCACACCTGTTCTCACCTGTCTCACCTGTCTTTCTCTCTCTCTGTCTCATCTATCTTTCTCTCTCTCTCTCACCTGTTCTCACCTGTCTCTCTGTCACACCTGTTCTCACCTGTCTTTCTCTCTCTCTGTCACACCTGTTCTCACCTGTCTCACCTGTCTTTCTCTCTCTCTGTCTCATCTATCTTTCTCTCTCTCTCTCACCTGTTCTCACCTGTCTCTCTGTCACACCTGTTCTCACCTGTCTTTCTCTCTCTCTGTCACACCTGTTCTCACCTGTCTCACCTGTCTTTCTCTCTCTCTGTCTCATCTATCTTTCTCTCTCTCTCTCACCTGTTCTCACCTGTCTCTCTGTCACACCTGTTCTCACCTGTCTTTCTCTCTCTCTGTCACACCTGTTCTCACCTGTCTCACCTGTCTTTCTCTCTCTCTCTCTCTCTCTCAGACCATACCAGTGTGGCCACTGCTCCCAGTCCTTCTCTCAGCCGTCAGAGTTGAGGAATCATGTGGTGACTCACTCCAGCGATCGACCCTTTAAGTGCGGTTACTGCGGCCGAGCGTTCGCTGGAGCGACGACACTCAACAACCACATCCGCACGCACACTGGAGAGAAGCCGTTCAAGTAAGTAACAGTGAGTACCCCCACCCACCTACCTACTAGACCCTCCCCCACCCACCCACCGGACCCTCCCCCTCCCATGTACCGGACCCCCACTCACCCCCAGGCAACTAGTGATGTCACATTTTCTAGAGATCTTATTTTAATGAATGAAAACAGACATGTCATTTATTTTAAATGATTCAAATACAACGGAGCCAAACTCTATCAGGCAGCTCATCAGGTTCTCTGCTATGAAAATGTTAAAATAATTATATTATTTTATAACAATTTGTCATTGATTGTGTTAAACGTAAACACTGGTCTGTGCTGACATCTGTTGTTTCTGTCATAAATCCTGGAACCTACATTAAAAGAAATGATTTGTTGGTCATATTTAGCCGTGGTCAGATATTTTAAAAAAAACATCACTGAAAGCTTAACTTAACCTTCAAACCCCTAGTCTCCATCTACTGCCATCCAATAATAACACCTTCTGGTCTGCTGTGAAGTCTATTGCTTTATTAAACTAATGCAAACTGAATATTTCCAGCTGCTGACTAACAACTAGAACTTTTATTCTGAAGCTCCTTAACATCCACTTAAAGTCGTCTTTGATAAAAACTCCCAGAAGCTGCAGCACTTGTCTTTAAGTGAGTGTTGATATTAAACAGAATCAGCTTTAACTTAAATGTCTTTTACATGTATCACGGTTCAATAGTTTTCCAGAGCCTCTGAAATTATGCTCTGATTCTCATACTGTGTCCAGAGCGGCATGAAGCTCAGTGATCCATAGATCAGCTCAAAGGGTCAAAGGTCACAAGGATTCCTTTTAATGTGAAAAGCATTTACTGACCCTATCGACATGAAATGACTGAGAAATGCTCATAATTATAAATAAAGATCAGCGTTGATTGTTGGTTCAATGGGACTGATGCAGACAGACAAGTCAGAGGAAACAAAGTGAAGCAGCCACAACTTCTCACTGTAGAATAAACTGAAGATCAATATTTATGACAGATGAGCCTGTGAGAGACTGAACATTTTTAAATCAACAGTATAAATTCTTAAAGATGTCTGACACTGAAATGGAATAACTTTAAGAGATCTCACATTTAATTTTCCTGTTTTCTGGGTGAACAATGGTTAATCTGTGTTTTCTTGTATTACTTAAAAAAGAGCCACAGTCACTGTCACCTCCTGCCCTTAAAATTAATATTGTTCTACATGAATAAAACAACAGTCTGTTGTTTCATTCATATAAGAAAGGAACTATTTTAATTGAAGTGGTACGAGTCCTGAACTAAACATTTAAATCTTTTTATTCATCTGTTTTATTTGTATAAGGATCAACGTATTCAGGTTGTTCGTCTGTCACATTCTTGTGAACGTGATATCTCAATAACAAACATTGTTGGTCTCAGGGGTGAATTTATGAGATTTTGGAGGTCAGAGGTCAGAGGTCAAGGCCACTGTGTCCACAGAAAATGCGAGCTGGGTCCCAGTTCAGGGGACACATTTGAAGACTGATTGCATCACAGTCTTGGCTCTAGACTAAACTAGATTTCAAAGACTCCTTCCAATGGAGCTGACAAATGTGTCGTCCTTTCTCCAACATATCCCAAGATTCAGCATTAAAATAATATGTCAGCAAAAAACACCAACAAAGCCTGAGGTTTGGGTGTCAGCAACAATACCACTGTTAGAGCCAAGGGTCTTTAAACCTCAGGGTTTTGTAGAATCCCTTCACATTTGGCACAAATGGTGGTCAAAGGTCAAAGGTTACTGTGACCTCACAAAATACTTTTTTAGCCATAAGTAAAGACTTCACACAGCAATTATGAGAAAGTTTGACATAAATGGTTAATTTTGTCTATGACTCTGGATAAACAGGGATATAACCTGAAACTAGTCTGAGTGGTGGAGGGATACGACTGAGAGCGGGGCCCAAAATTTACCTCAGGCCCTCAAAAACTCTTGGCACAGCCCTGGTGAAAAAGCCCTCATATTTATTTCTTCCTGAAGTGGTTTTCCATTATTCATGTCCTCTGTGGACATGGGAATATTTTGTTCCATTTTCTGTCAAAGCTCATGTGACCTCTGACCTAAAACTACGCAGTCAGTGATGTTGACCATCGAGGAAAATCTGGCCTTGTTGTTGTGTTGTGCTCTCATTGTAAATCAGCAAACTGCCCCACAGCATTGAGAGTAAAACCAGGAGAACCTGGGTCTGGAGACAAATCTCCACAGACTGACTCATTTCCATTTTGTCACTCTGATATAATTAGAGGACAAGCCACACAGCAATTAGGGGTTTGTGGATGCTGCTGTCATCCCGTCAGTGGTGCAGGACAATGAGGACGCTCCCAGTGGACAGAGAGGTCAGATCCCTGGCAGAGGGCAGGAGGACAAAGAGTAAGATGCATAAAAAAAAGAAGTGAAGAAAGCAAAATAAGGGATTTGAGTTGTGGGAAATCTAGAGGACACGTGTCAGGGGGACGCTGGTAGAAACAAATTAACGCTCTTAATAAGCAATCAGAGAAATCCGAGCTTGTCATTGACGTGGAGAGTGAAAGGGCGAGAGAGAGAGACGAGTGAGAAAATGAGGGAGAGGAACAAGAGATCACGGTGTAAAAAGTGAGACGACAAGCGCCGGCGAGAAATACGGTTAAAGCAAATCAGCGTTCTTAATAAGCAATCGGAGGAAACCCCCGGACCTTTTCATCAGCACTTCAGAGTCTCGGTGGAGGCAGAGCGGGACAAAGACAATCACAGACGGGCGTCAGAAATCTTTAGCAGATCGATGGCCTCAGGGAGTTATCTCCTTTCGGACGGTGCGGCGGATAGATTAAAGCTGCCACTGTCACTTTGTCAGGAGGAAAACGCTCAACTTTATTTTCCACTGAGGAGACGGAGGCTGAGATTCTGTGTGGTCGGCAGCTTTTCAGCACCGATACTCGCTGGACTGTGGAGCCTGTCAAAGTGCTGCTTCTTCTGCTCAGGATCACACACGAAAACACTCACAACTTTAAATATCTGAAGGAAAACGGGAAGGTTTGTGTGAGATAAGTAGATTCATGACCTGTTCTGTTCTCTGTCCAGCTCTGAGTCACTGAAAGTTGGTTTATTCCTGTTTACCATCACAAGAGAATTGAACATTTTCTACAGATTATATTCAAGTCAAGTCACATTTTATTTGTATGACCAAATATCTTGAATCATAAATGAACCTCAGGACTTTGCAGCATGTGACACCCTCTGTTTTTAGGCCTTTGATTATTGAGAAGTATCTGAACTTAACCTTTTAAGTTTTCCACAAACCCAGTGTTGTTCACTACAACAAAATATCAGAGTCCATTTTCAGATGATGACAAAGTCCTTTTCTGAAAATATTAGAGCTGAATCCGATTGGCAGACAACTGCCAACAGTGGCAAGTCTTCAATACAACATGATGTTCATTTTTTAAATGATGGTCCGTGTCATGGTGGCAGTTTAGAGGCAACACAATGATGTTGCATAAAATCAGCTGAAATATTTACTCAGTCGACCTCAAAAAAGTTTGTGTTGATCACAAAGACACCTACAGGGCAGAGAACAGGGTGACACAGGTAGTTTTGTCATGAAGGATGTGATCAGTGAATTTAAACGTTGTTAATGGATGGTTCTTGAACGTCTGCCTGTTTCTGGACCATCATTCGTTGGTTCAGAGGAGATTGAGATAAGAGATGAGCTGAAGCTTCACTGATCCTTCAGAGAAAATTGATTAGAGCTGCTGTCGTCATTTTGTCAACGTTGTTTTTTCCTGCTGAGGAGAGGAGGCGGCGGCCGGTAACATTACAGTCGGGCTCTTTGTTCTGCAGTGAGAACCGTCTTCGTGTCTGTCCTGGTGGATAAATCGCTGTGACAGAGACGCTTCAGAGACGCTTTGATGTCGGCAGCTGTTGTGGTTTCATAGATTTCCAGACGAATGGGAGCAGGAGCGTCCACCTTCAGGGCAGAGCAGCTCCATGCAGTCGGGAGTCTGCTTTCTTTTTCTGGTGCTGTGAGAAAATTTACAAAATGAGTAGAAGACGACTGTTTACAAAGACGTCCACATACACACAACTGAAAAACTGCAATACTTGGGTCATGACTGATATTTTGGAAGCATATTCGCTCCTGTGGGATTAACGGGGTTAAATGCTTCAGTGGTTTGAATTATTCAGATGCACAGACGTGGAGGATGATGTCTGAACATTTATCTTTTTATAGTGATTTTAGAGCAGAGCAGCTTCCATTTAATCCAGAGCTTCATCAGGGTTTAATGATTAAAACCTGAAGCTGAGGAGTCAACTGATGTCCAGTTTCAACACAAAAAAATGTCTCCTCCCTTATCTACACCGCTCTCCCCCATCATCCTCCTCCTCTTCCCCCATCCTCCTCCTCCTCCCTGTCCTCCTCCTCTTCCCCCATCCTCCTCCTCCCTGCCCTCCCCATCCTCCTCCTCCTCCCTGTCCTCCTCCTCTTTCCCCATCCTCCTTCTCCCTGCCCTCCCCATCCTCCTCCTCCTCTTCCCCCATCCTCCTCCTCCCTGCCCTCCCCATCCTCCTCCTCCTCCCTGTCCTCCTCCTCTTTCCCCATCCTCCTCCTCCCTGCCCTCCCCATCCTCCTCCTCCTCTTTCCCCATCCTCCTCCTCCTCTTCCCCCATCCTCCTCCTCCCTGCCCTCCCCATCTTCCTCCTCCCTCTCCCCATCCTCCTCCTCCTCTTCCCCCATCCTCCTCCTCCCTGCCCTCCCCATCCTCCTCCTCCCTCTCCCCATCCTCCTCCTCCTCCTCTCCTCCCCATCCTTCTCATTCTCCTTCTCTTCCTCATCCTCCGATCTAACAGCATGTTAGTCTTGTTTCAGGGCTGTTGAGTCCAATACCTCAACACAGGTTTCTCTTTGAAGAGGAACACCCCCCCCCCCCCACCACCACCACCACCACCACCACCACACACACACACATTAAACCCCCACCACCACTCAGACTAAAAGCTCTTTCTCTTCTGTCTTTCTATTGGAAGTGACAGTGACGCTGCCCTATCAGGCCTGTGTGTGTGTGTGTGTGTGTGTGTGTGTGTGTGTGTGTGTGTGTGTGTGTGTGTGTGTGTGTGTGTGAATACCCTGTAATTTGTTGGTCAGGTTGTGAAGCTCAGGGCAACAATTACAGGTTTCTGCTCCGCTGGGCCTCGCACACACTTTATACTGTCACTGGATATTAGAGTTAACAGGCAGGTGTGTGTGTGTGTGTGTGTGTGTGTGTGTGTGTGTGTGTGTGTGTGTGTGTGTGTGTGTGTGCGTGTGTGTGTGCGTGTGTGTGTGTGTGCGTGTGTGTCATTCGTTCTTTAATAGTGTAACATGTTTTAATTCTTCTCTTCATATAAACTGTTAAACTGATCACCACATCTTATCTGTCTCTTGTGTGTTTCTTTATCTGTGTGTGTGTGTGTGTGTGTGTGTGTGTGTCAGGTGCGATCGTTGCGACCGCAGCTTCACACAGGCCACTCAGCTCAGCCGCCATCAGCGACTTCCCAACGAGTGTAAACCAGTGAACGAGAGCAGCGAGTCCATCGAGGTGGATTAACCCCCGACTGACCGACTGAGACCACGCCCACATTGACGCTGCCACACCTGAAAATCCTCCTTTCTCTGAAAATGAGTCCGATTCACACTGACCCACGAACCATTTTACTGCCACTTCAACAAACAGATCTTAAAAAAGAGTTTTAGAAGACGAACACAACACTTTTCATTAAGTTTTGTTTTACAACCAACTAGAATATCTACATATGTGGCATCAGACAGTTCGCCGAAAGATCAACTGTTATATATGAGAGGATGCTCCAAACATTAAACCTGCAGTTCCTCTAATGACCACTGGAGTCTGACTCCAGCAGTGAGTCAGTCCCATAGACTCTCATGTTAAATTGTCTGAAGCAGAAATAAACATGTTTACAGCCTGGTACAGAAACAGGTTTGGTCTCAGAAGCTAATTTCCTCCTTCTGTACAGGGAAAAAATTTATATAACTCACCTGTTTGTTTTATGAAGGATTAAAGTTATGGAGAATTGGGGGTGTGGAGCTTCATGCACCAAAGTCCCAGCTCCACCTCTTTGACTATTTTTGGATTAGCTGGGAGTTAGGGGCGGAGTCAGGCCCTGCCAAGATGGCGACGGTGGAGCAGCTCACTCTCAGTTTCAGAAACACGTGGGCGACGTCACAGAGGCTGCGTCCATCTTTATTTACCATCTATAAGATGCTCTCACAAATAATACCATGTTTTTATTCATGGAGTTAATTCTGAGAAAATCTTTTTAATTTTTATTTCCCTTTCTTTCGACAGGAAAAGACCTGGCCAAGGTCCAGACAAACACACCACATATTAAAGTACAGAATAAAACATAAAACACTGACAGCAGAGTTTGAGCTTCATGGAGAAAAGTGAACACAACAGATTTTAATGTTTCAGTGTGGACACATCTTTACAATGACTACAGGAAGTTCAGTGTTTTCAGATTTGGCAGCTTTGTGTGAGTGTTGTCTGACTGTTTCCAGCTTTTTGACTGACTGACTGACTGACTGACTGACTGACTGACTGACTGTCCTGCGTCTGCAGAGGAGCGACGTTAAAGCTGCTGGAGAGAATCCTGATTCACCCAAACCAAAGATCCTTCTCATCCAGCTTAGCAGCAGACGTCTCACACAGAGGACGACGAACTAACAAAGTCCTTTTGGACGAGGATATTTATTGGAGACTTTTGGGAATCCCACCACGTTTTCCCTCCAAAGAAAACTCTTTTCTTGAAACCGGGACAAAAACAATGAAATACCAAAAAATTCAGACTGATGGTCTGTCTGTAGCTTTATTTCTCGGTTTCTTTTTTTCTTTTTGCAGCAGCGATGCCAAAGGAGGGCGCGACCAAAGCAAACAGACTGAGAATGCACAACGAGCAACACAAACCAGGACAACACTCGGTTTTCCATCACAAAATGAACACAACAAAAAGACGAGGAGTGTGTATAAAAAAATCAAAAGAAAAATAAGGGACATAAGAAACATAAATTATATTTATCTTCTTGCTCATATCAGGCTTCGGGCACTTTTGTTTTGAGATGTCGATTATTTAATTTTTGCAGCTCTGGTGTTTGGATGAAGGGGGGGGGGTAATAGATGTGATTTCTTATTGAAATAGTCACAGTTCATGAAGAAACGTGTTAAATATGTTTGAAGCTGACAAACACTTTCTCATATTTTCATTTTCAGGAACATTGTTTTCAGAGCATGAGGATGACACCTGATCATTTGATCACCTGATCATTTGATCACCTGATCATAAATCAAAGAAGTCAAACAGACTTCATCTCTTTCCGTGTTGTGTTTCCTCTCAGATTATATTTGCTACACAAGTTTTGAGTCCTTTGACAAACAAGCTCAGATGTGTAAATATTCCTGTGTGACACGTTGTATTAACTGAGTGAGGGACAGTTACAACAGACGCCAAATAGGTTTTTGTGCCTGAGAGTTAAAAAAGCTTTAATGATGATAAATCTAAAAACTAACTTCTCCCAAAGAGCGACAGAGTTGAACCTGCTGGATGTGAATCTACAACCAACAAGTCAGAGGATGTTTCACTGCAGGAAACGGTTTCGTCACAGGAAGGATTGACCCCTCTGAGGACCCGTAGTCTCTGCAAATACAAAATGCTGATGAGTCGAAGACAGATGCTCCATCAAGGTTTATTCTAATCAGTTCTATTTATTCTTTTATTCTTTGTTGACTGATTCTCTGTCGTGTCCAACAGTCACATAATTAAAACTATTCCTTCATTCACACATTAACGAACAAGTCTGATCTGACCACAGATAAATTTAAGAGTTAAACATGAACGTTTCTAAACTGGAGAATGAGCCTCATCAGTTATTGATCTGTGATCTGATAATCAATCCACTGGTCAATGCAGGTGTTTGGAGGTGGAACCTTCTGCTGGTGAAACAGTTGTGTCTCAGTGAAACATTTCTTCACTGCTGTAAATAGAAACTGTGACTTTTCTATGAAGCATCAGTGGGACTGAAACCATCTGACAAACCAGAGCTCAGAGGAGATTCACTTCCTGTTCACAGCTGTCATCAACCTGACGCCTGGGGTGAACAGATACAACTCTGAGGCATTCTGGGAAACGTAGTCAGATCATTTTTAGCTCTTAAACGTGAATGAAATCAGGTGTCACTAACAGTGAATCTGCTCTCAGCCTCTGACATTGATCATCCCTGTCACAGAAACTGACTCAATCCATTGGACTCCATCTTGTTTGCATGATTCCCCAACACCCCCCCCCCCCCCCTTTTTTTTTTTAATGGATGATTAAATCAGATCAAAAACCAAAAAGATGTTGTTCCATAGGAAATAAAGCTGAAATCCAGTTTTGATTCTTACCTCTAACTCTCTGTGGTTTTATTCTGTTCATGTGTCACTGAAGCTCATTAACATCTTAAATCCAGGACTGACCTTTTCTGAGTCTGAACCCAGAACGGGTCTGGACCAGAGTCCGTGTCAGCTGGTCTCAGAACGGGTCTGGACCAGAGTCTCTGTCAGCTGGTCTCAGCAGAACCCAGAACGGGTCTGGACCAGAGTCTGTGTCAGCTGGTCTCAGCAGAACCCAGAACGGGTCTGGACCAGAGTCTCTGTCAGCTGGTCTCAGCAGAACCCAGAACGGGTCTGGACCAGAGTCTGTGTCAGCTGGTCTCAGCTCCTCATCTATTTGTTTCACACTGACGTGTTTTTCCTGTTTTTGTCGTCATGACAACAGAACAGGTTTTGACACGGGGATGTGGATCAGCTGAGAAACATCAACTCATCATCAACTGGATGAAGCTGGTTTAAATTCATCCAGTTAAACTTATTAAAACTGACGTGATTCTAAACTAAACTGCTGGGAAATGAACGATGATGAGCAACAAACACAACAAATCTCACTTTTACAGTGAAAACCACAGAATGAAAGAGCCTCAAACCTTCATTCTCTCTAATGACCATCAGGGGGCGACTCCACTGGTTTGTTAAAGAAGTCAGATTGTATTGAAGTCTATGGGAAAATGTCCCTACTTCTCCTTGATTTATTAGCTCAGTAAACGTTTTCCTAATGAGTTTATGGTCTCAGTCTCTAGTTTCAAGTCTTCAACACATGATTTTTGAAGCCGATGGTGGTTTAACTCGCTCCTTCCTACTCTGCCAATCACAGGTCTCACACTAATCACTGTCAGGTAACTGTGATGACCGACAGGCTTCACAGCCTTTAAACACAACACACATTCACTGACAATCTGGAAAAATCAGTTACTGCGTAAATCAACCATTTAACACATGAACATGTCGCCCAGTTTGTTTGAAGAATAATAAATAATTCCAGTTTTCTGTCAGACTTTCAGCGTGAATGAAGCAGGGAGAGAAGTGGACTCTGGGTTGACTCCAAAACCTGAACCAGTCCAGAACTGAACCCTCTTCAGTTTGTGAACATACTTGTGTTGTTCATTATCTTTCATGTGTGAACACAGCAGATTTTAAAGGGCAGTTGTTGAGTTATTGCTCAGCTGTGATTGGACGACGCTGTTTCCTTCAGATTGTCACTGAAATGAGTTTTAAACTTTGATTTAATGACGATCAACAGCTGCCTCTGCTTACTGCTAATAATCTGTAACACACACACACACACACACACACACACACACACAGCCCAGCCTTGACCTCAGCTCTGTCAGTCTACAAACACTAACTGGATTTTCCATCTGCAGCCTGATTTCAGAGATTATTCCTGCGAGGATTCGACAAATTCACCAACACAAACAGCGCCGCAGCGTTCAGACATCAATCACTGCTGTTTTCTCACCGTGGGAACCGGATCCAGACCCAGAGGCCAAACAAACCATCGCACAACCAAAGGGCTCTCTCTCCTCTCACTGTGAATGAGCCTGGATTAGATTACATGTAATGAGATTATAGAAGTGGTAGTTTTAATTAAAAGCAGTTAGTGTGAGAGAAGAAAAACAAAGAGGGAAACTGCTGACTGGAGAACGAGGCCCAGGAGGAAATGATGTTTCCAACTGTTTCCAGTTTGACTTTTATTTATTTGAACATGTTGAAAAAGAAAAAAGACGGAGTCGTGTTGATGGAGGGAAGCTGACAGAAAACAGTGAAAACAGCAAAGAGCTGATTCATTAGTAATAAATAATCACATCGTTATAATAAGTGATCACATGGAAACTGAGCTGAGGTGGAAATGAAAATCAAACTGCTGATATTGGCTGTAGAGAACAGGACTGACATCATCATCATCATCATCATCACCACGGGATGTTCAGTGTTAACAGATTATAAATAACCAGACCTGGTTCCTGTAAACCAACTGGCTCAGAGACTTTTTGGGGGAAATTTATGATGCTGGTAAAAAAAGAAAAAGCCAAAAGTAAAAGTGAAGAATTGTGATTAAAAAGTGAAAATTTTCTTTTTCGGATGTGATTTAAATTCCTGAAATAAAAGATGTTTGCGAGCAGCAAGAACAGGATGTAAACATGACGTCCATATTGAGCTGTGAAATAATTACAGGTCAACGTGATGGTTTTAGCTCTTTTAGCTCCGTGTTTGGTCTCCACCAGCTGCCGAGGGAAACATCTGTCTGTCCGAGCAGGAAGAGGAACAGAGCAACGAGGTCGAATCTGGACGACAAACAATGACGTCACGTGACCCATTTAATACAGAAATATTCACCACAGCAGCTTAAAACGTTAAAAATCTCTGAAATTGGGTGATTTCACTTTCAGTTTTTAGCTTTAAATGAAAAAGATTATTCAGTGGAAAATAAAGAATATTTACTCAAGTACAAATTTCAGATACTTATTTTCCATTTTTGTCTTTTTTTTTACTTCCACTCCTTGTTTCAGAGAGAAAAAGATTTTTTTCTTCACATTAATTTAACTGATTCAAATAAATAAAATAAGATATAGTCAACAAATAAATGATGATGAATTGATTCACAACCTCCTCAATAGCAGCATCAGCTGCAACTTTAATGTGTGACAGTGGAGCAGTAGTTTGGATCCAAGTACTTGACTAAAGCATATTATGATTCTAGTATTTTTATTTTTTATTTCAGGCTTTTTACCCGATTTGCTGCTAAATTTACTGAAGTAACTGATCTGAGCTCTTTCACTGCTGGTTCTTGTTATTTTAAGTTATTTTTCCTTCTGAAACCATGTGGAAGAAAAAGAACTTGAAATACTCGAGTGAAGAAGAAAAACATCCAAAGTTACACAGTTACCCCCCCTTCACCCCTCCCACCCCCACACAGACACACACACACACACAGACACACACACTGGGATGTTTTTATCAACGGTGACATTTTCAAGAGAAGAAGAAGATGATAGTGAAAATAGGACATCAGTGTTTAAGTGGGTTTAATGGGTGTAATAGTTGCTTTTGGGGGAATTTCCAGGGGGTGGAGGGGTGTGTGTGTCTGTGTGTGTGTGTGTGTGTGTTGTGAGGGGGGGTATTAAGGAGACTGAGAGGTCACACTTTCAAAACCAATTACAGACGAAGCTGTGGAGGTTTTTTTATTTTAATTGGAAACATGTTGAAAGAGAAAAGTGGGAAAGTTTCACTGTGAGAAAATCTGTTAACGTGGTGGAGATCTGTGTGTGTCTGTGTGTGTCTGTGTGTGTGTGTGTGTGTGTGTGTGTGTGTGTGT
>CM076654.1:825043-827543 GCA_038496675.1 Rachycentron canadum
CATCCCCTGCTTTCTGGTCTATTTTCCTCTAAATGGACCATCATTTAAAAAATGAACATCATGTTGTATTGAAGACTTGAAACTAGAGACTGAGACCATAAACTCATTAGGAAAACGTTTACTGAGCTAATAAATCAAGGAGAAGTAGGGACATTTTCCCATAGACTTCAATACAATCTGACTTCTTTAACAACCAGTGGAGTCGCCCCCTGATGGTCATTAGAGAGAATGAAGGTTTAAAGCTCTTCAGCTTTGGTCCATGTTGTTTTATAAACAGTCTGTGTGTGAAAGCTTCTGTTTTACTTTTCACACCTTCACACACTTTGTTTCTCCTGTGAAAAAGCCTGTTGGTTATAATCAGGGTTTTTACAGGTGGTGCTGATGTGTCTTTCTTTTGAGCCAAAGCCTCCACACACGTCCATCACACAGTGGCAGTGTGATAATCAGCTGACGGATGGCGGCGGGGCTGAGCTCGGCTTCCTCTTCATGCTCTGTGTCTTTAAACAGAGCTGTTAAATGTCCTAACACTGTCAGCTCGTCTCCAGCAGCAGATTAAAAACCTGCAGCGTCCGACGCAGAAAAACTGCAGTTATCTGCAGTGAAATATGAGGCTGTCAGGGCAGCGGGGGCCCGGCTCCGAGGCCTCGGCTTCTTCACTCTGATGGTAAAGTTCTGTGAAGGTTTTTGTTGTTGTCTTGACTTCAGTTAGAGCAGAGGATTTGCAGTTAGCTAGCAGTTAGCTAGCAGTTAGCCTGCTCTGTGATTGAGCTAAACGTCTCCAGCCATCAGCCTGTTAACCATCAGACAGAATCACTGAGGCTGAAGACCAGGTCAGTTAAAGAGAACCAACTGAAACCTGCGACACAACGGACGCTACAGGAAGTGATACGTTATACTGTGATGTCATCACCAGGAGACTTGTGGTGCGTTCAGTGACACCTGGACGGTGTTCGAATATGTGAGTGATTAGTATTAAGCCACATGAAGAACGCCAAACTCTTCATTTTATATCAGTGAGTGATTAAGGTGCATGTCTCATTATTTTGAGAACCTGGTTCGATTCCCTGTTGACTGGCCACTGATCTACCCAATAAAGACACCAAAATGGAAAAAAAAGATCGATAAATAAATACATTTCCATATTTTTCCAGGCAAAACCACCACAACATTACTGAAGTGGTAGCCCTGTTGGTTTTGAGGATGGTTAGGAGTTTGTGGTCCCTGAGATTTTTTTTAGTTAAATAAATCTAAATCTTTGGTCTGAAAAGGTTTGAGAAACACTGGTCTAAACCATCAGTACCTGTTTGAACCGGGCCAGTTCCTTTAAGGCGCGTCCCCACTGCTGCTTGTAGTGGAGCTTGGATTTGGTGGTGGACTCCAGCTTCCTCTCTAGTTCCACCTTAATAACCAGAACAAAGTCTCAACTCAGTGAGGCTAAATGATCATGGTTAGCATCATGATCAGTTACCATAGTGACATCACAAGTTTTCATCCAATTACGTTTGAGCTTCAGTGAGAACTGCTTCTTCTTTTAAGTTGAAATTTAAAGTAAAAATTATGTGTCAATAAGTTTCTCCAAATGAAAGCAGGTTTTCAAAGGTGTATAAATAAATGTAAGAAAACTGAAACAGAGTCTGATGTGAAAATACACCACGAGTTCTCTGTAGCTTTGATAGTAAGATAACTTAGATCTCACTGGTGGACATTTACCTTCTCCAGAGTCAGCAGGTTGAGGTCTGACTGGAGTCTGAACTCAGGTCTGATGGTCTGCTGTTCTCTGTAGACCTGAAACTCCTTCTCCAGCTGTTTGTACCGAGACTCTCCGTCTGTGATCTGGAGAAAAGAGGGAAACATGAAGATGATTGACACCAACAGTCAGAGTCACAGACTGACCTGGATCAGCCTCCACCTGCTGCAGCAGCCGCGCTCTCTCCTCCTCCATCAGCCGGACTTTGTCCCTCTCCAGCGCCACCCGGTGGTCACAGTCCTGCTGCAGCCTCCTGCTGCTCTCCTGCAGCTCCCTCTGGGTCAGCTCATGTTCGGCTCGCAGCTCCCTCTGCAGCCTCTGAGTCTGAGGACACCACAGAAGAAGAGTTTGAATGAGCTGGTTTTCTGTCTCTGTGTCTGTGATTTTGACTGATCGTGTTTCCTTCATCACATCATCATCATGAGGCAGGTGAGACATTCAGAAGTCACTGCTGTGAGTAAATTAGTAAATAATCTCCTGTATATTACTGTTTAATTGGCCAGTTTCTTAAACATCCCATAGGATGGTTTGGCCTCAGTCTCAATAATCAGTCAAACCCAGTCTATCAAGTCTGGTCCAGGTCGTCCTGATGACGTCACTGTAAACTTCCTGAAATCACCACATCAGCCTGTTCGTTTTTTTCTTTAAACACATGAGCTGCCAGGTTGTGACCTCTCTCTCTTCTTTCTCCATCCCCTCATCTCGCCTCCTCTCTTCCCCGTTACTCTCTGCCCTCCCTTCAGAGCTGTAGAG
>CM076654.1:830043-845122 GCA_038496675.1 Rachycentron canadum
TCCTGGAAAACAAAGGATCATACAGGTGGCTCCGTCACGGCCCAAGATTCCCAAGATTCATTGAATGCTGTTAATAAAAATAATAATAATAAAAATATGGCAGCAAAAACCACCAACCAGGAGCCTGAGGATTATGCTGTGGGTTTCAGGTAATGGCACAGCTGTTAAAACCATGGACCTTGAAACCTCAGGTGTTCGTGGAAAAAAAAAAGTTATGTCTTTGTTGAGGTTGCTAGGCAACAGGAGGTGTACTTTGTGATGCAATGATAAGGGCGGGAACAGCTGGTGACGTGAAATGAAAAATCCTCTGTGGACCAGTCTCATTATGGTTCAGCCTTCATGGTCTACAGAGGTTAAACCTTCGTAGAGCTCGTCCTCTGGAGGACGAAGCCCCTGAACTGGGATTCATGATAAGCAGACTCAAGCTCAGCTCGTTAGGTTTTTATCCTCCAGGTGAGTCAATGTGGTTTAATCTGTCACAACACAAAGAAAATGAAACAGGAAGTGTTGTTTAAGTCTGTGTGCGTTTGTGAATTTTATGCTATTGTTGTTCCCAGTGATATTTTGATCTGTAACATTTTTAAAACCTGTAAAAAAAAAAATAAAATGAATTTGATTCTAGTTTCAGTCTGACAGCAAATGGAAGATGATACACATCAATCAGATAAAACATTGATCATAGAGCAGATAAAAACACAACTACCATCATCACTGACTGAGAAACATGGCCTTCTTCCACAATATGTACAACTGAATCAGTGTGTGTGTGTGTGTGTGTGTGTGTGTGTGTGTGTGTGTGTGTGTGTGACCTGAGGAAGGTGTCCTGGAGCTGCTGAGGTAAAGCAGCGAAGTCGAAGGCGCAGTAGGACTGAGGCAGAGACACCTCCCTGTTCCTCTGCAGCTCCACAGGAGGGTTGGTCATGATGGGAGCTGCGCTGCCAAAGAACGGATACGAGTACCTGAGACACAACCACACACAACATCACCAAACCACACAAAACAACACGTCACACTGCACTGGATGGTTTGACTGATACAAGTGACCTGTAACGTGCACAGTCTCTGGACCAGGGTGGGACTCAGCTGACTGGTCACTGCAGGTAAACTTCAGAGAGACTCCAACAGCTCAGAGTAGATGAAGTTGTTCACCTGAGCATAGCAGCGATGGGGTGTGTCAGGCTCAGGTTTCCCAGGCTGCGCAGGTCCAGGGAGAAGCAGTAGTGGTGGGCGGAGGAGGGGATGGACACTTTGGGAGCAGAAACACTGACGGATGAGGCTCCGCCCTCTGCTGGAGCTTCAGTCCGACTCTGCAGCTGTGCAGGAAGCTCCAAATCTGCAGCTGGACATGGAAACAAACAGTCAGTGTCGCTTTGCCTGAGGTTTGACCTCTGTGACCTAACATAAAGAAGTGAGGCGGCGTTCTTCACCTGCCAGTCCTGCCCGCTCGCCACCAAGCTGACGCTCTTCCAGCAGACTCTCTGCTTCACTCTCTGTGTGAGAGGAAGGAGGAGGAAGAGGAGGACCTGGAGGAGAGTCCTGAGGTTTTCGGACTGGAGAGGGGGTTCGAGGTCTCTGTTCAGCAGGAGGAGCTGAGGGAGGGGGGGCAGGGTGTGTCTGAAGTCCACTTCCTTCTTTATTCCCTAAAGACTGAAGAACAGTTGAGATAACAACGTCAACTTGAGGCTAAATTGATCCAACAGTTAGAGGATCCTGCTCATCCTCGGTCGTCTGGTCCGATATCACTGATTTAATATCTTCAGACTTTTTAATCATAATAATTGTTTTGTTTTACACTTGTGTAAAAAAACTAGAAGTGAAACCAAAGAGAATGTTGAATCTAGGGCAACTGGATTGTTGAAGACTTCATCCAAGAGGCTTCTTCAGTTCTGACTGACTGGTGGGGAAACCCGGGTATTTAACCTTGGTGGAATCGTGAACAAAACCATCAATACCATTTTGTATCGTGGTATCTTGGATGAAGGTGAAACGTCTGTGTGGTTTGTGTATCATGGTATGTGTACCTGTGGTGCGACCTCCTCTCTCCTCACACTGACAGCCACGCCCACAGTCGGCTGCAGGTCAGCAGGGAGGGCAGGCATCCTGCGTTTGGTGCGTTTTGGAGGTTGGAGCACGAAGGCTCCCTCCACCATCGCTGCCTTGTTCTCCAGATCCACACAGACCGCAGACAGAGCTGAGAGAGACACGTCAGTGCTGCCCAGAGAGTGATTCCCACAGCACAGGTGGATCTGAGGGCGACGGACACACAACACCTGGTGACGCCTACTCAGCCACGTGTTGACACCACTTACCAGACAGACTCACCTGTAAACTGGGCTGATGGGACAGGAAGGTCTGGAGGACCTGTTCGCTGCTGCGGATGCGTACAGAGGCGCGCTCCGGCTCAAAGTCTGGCCTCAGCAGGTTGTGAAACGGCTCACTGGTGATGTCATTCCCCAGTAAAGAGTAGTAGAAGAAGAACTCTGAGCCCTCTGCTGACAGCTTCATCGTGCTGGGAATCAACTGAGAATAGAAGGTTTAATATTAAACAATAACAATTATTTGACAATTTTATTGTTTTTTTAGTTTAATTAAAGTTGGATTTAAAAAAAAGAGGTCGCTGCTCTCACCTGCTCCAGTTTAGTAGCGAAGGCCACAGTGACGGACAGGATGAACATGTTGGTGCAGTGGTCTGCTGGTCCGACCTGATGGTAGCCCTGGTCTGGGATCAGTACAGCCTCCAGTTTGTCCGGCAGCAGCTCAGTTACTGATGGAGAACCTGAAGCAGGAGAGCAGAGGAGCTGAGACCAGAAAACTTATTCAAACATATATCCAACTTTTTCTTTCACGTGTCTCACATCGTTCTTCTCTCCCCGCTCTGACGTCACTGAAGTGAATCTGACTCTGACACCACACTGATCACAGATCTGTTCAAACAGGCTGAAAACAGGAGGAAACTAAGAGCAGGGAGTTTATTCAAACAGGAAGCAGCAGGAGACTCTGCACACACAGACTCTACAGACAGGAGGTGTAAACAGCACAGGGGGAGATGTTAACACAGGTCACATGGAGGATAATTAATACACCTGTCACTTCACTGAGGAAGGAACAGCCATCATCACCCTCCTCCTCCTCCTCAAAACACAGACTGTGAAATGAGTCTGTAAAGTGAAGCCAATGCTAAAGTGCTTTAAACCTTCATCCTCTCTAATGACCATCAGGGGGCGACTCCACTGGTTGTTAAAGAAGTCAGATTGTATTGAAGTCTATGGGAAAATGTCCCTACTTCTCCCTTGATTTATTAGCTTAGTAAACGTTTTCCTAATGAGTTTATGGGATTGACAGACTGTACCACCCAATCAGGATAGAGCGGAGAGCAGGTCAGATCCACCCCTCACGCTTATGTCCTATGGTCCAAACAATGCACAATACTGTTGTGACACATTTTACCTTTTATCAGAAATCTGCAGCTCCTGTGATTTGGATGTTGCTCTTGGTCATATTGAGATTTCGATTAACTGTGCAGATCTAGTCACGACTACCAAATGGGGGTGAATGCATCAAGGGTTGAGACCAAAGGAAACACCATCAATGTGTTAAACCACTTGGACACAATCACATAACTATAAGAAGAGAAAGAGACTGATATACATCAAAGGTCATTGACACAACTGAATCGGTCACTGTTTTCTTCACACACACTTTATCTAAAGCCTGGACGTATTAAGGAGCCACAGTCAGTGAATCCTGTAACATTCTGCCTTTTGAAATACTGTTTAAAGTTCTTACCAAAAAGAAAATCATTGTCTGGAGCAGGAAATAAATTTGTTCCAGAAACATCAACACTGACCTAGAAGGCGAATGCAGGTTTTACTTGACAGACGACAGAGGCGTCAGTGTTGGAAGAGGACGAGAGGAGGACATGAATCAAAGTGAGAGAGTGAGAGTATGATCCAACACTGAGGGCTTACCAGACAGACACAGTGGACAGACTGCCAAAGGAAATGAGTCAGCAAAGTGTTTAAGTCTGATCCAAGGACTAACGTGAGAACTATACAAATAAATCTAAACAGCCATTGATGAACCAGCTGACCTTGTCGGGGCGGGGCCTTCCTGGCCTTGAACCTATCAGGAGAGGGTTCAGAGGTCTTGGTGTCGTTCTCCAGCAGCAGGCTGAGGAGGAGGGAGGGTCTCTGTTTGGTGTATTTGCTGCTCAGCAGAGGATACCAACGAGGCTCCTGAACAAACACAGAGAGAAAAAACTCATCTCTACACACACACAAAACTTTATTTATACTGGTCCCAGTGAACAGACGCTGGACCACTCAGACCCTGACAGTCACCTGCTTGACCTCCTGCACAGAACGCAGGTCGAGGACGATGTAGCCGACGCTCTCTTTCTTCTTGCTGACGGAGTCAACGGTGAAGCACTGGAGCTTGATGGGAGTTCTCTGGAGTCTGGAGGACAGAGGCTTCAGTGTTACACAACTCAGTGACATTTTTACCAAATCCAGCTCTAGAGATGGAGGAGAAGGTCAGGTAAAACAGGACATTTCCTTCTGCATAATAACATTTCAGTTAATTCAATCAATTCAACAATAGATTTGACTTTTGACTTATTTTTCTAGAAAAGATTGAGATTTGAGTCTTGTAAAATGAGTCACTGACAAAATAACCAGCAAATTAATAAATTATAAAAACAGTTGCAGCTCAACATTCAAGCTTTTCAGCTGAGAGTCAAACCAAACCTACAGCTCTGCTGTAGGTTTGGTTTGATCGTAACAACGATGATTATGAACTAAACATGTTGTTATTGCGAAAACTGCAGTGACAGCATTTGAGAGGTGTGGACCTGTGTTGGTGCAGGGTCCTGCGGTCCAGCTCCCAGGCCAGCTCGGTGCTGAACTGTGGTTGCTCTCTGTGCTCTACAGGGTCTGTAGCGAGCTGCTCCCCGTCAAAGCTGGCCTGAACCACCAGACTGAGCCGTGGACTCTTCGGGAAGTGACGACCTGGAAAAAGAGACGGTTTTACTCTCTGCAACATGTCTGTACAGAGTCTCACAGTGTCAGGCTAGGAAATTAAAACCAATCGTGACTGATTAGTTTGTTTGTCTAGTTCACAGGAAGCAGATCACTGTTTAGTATCAGATCTGAGGTTAACAAGATAATCAATCAATCAACAAGTCTATGACTTTCATTTGTAAAAAGGTTAAAAGCCACACCAGCACATGTACAGTGGTCTGACTCCGACTGCTGACTCAGACCTGAGTGGACCACCTGCAGCTGATCTCAGTCCAGATCAAACAGGAAGTAGTTTAGGCACAGGAGATGTGATGTGTTGATCGTAATGCGGTAAAACTTGATATGATGGTATCCTGGTACACTGACATACGTCCCATTATGATGCACATCATACACCACCAGTGAGTTTTGACCTACATCTTGCTGTCAGGCTGTAGATGTACCACAGCAAGACCGTACCTGGTGTCTTAGGTGGCGTAGCAGTTTAGAGTCAGACCTGTTGTTGACAAGATAATCAATCATAACGTGGTCTGTGTAAATCTATGACTTTCATTTGTGAGCAGGTTAAAGGGCAAAATAAAATCTACCTATGTTATAACAAGTCAACTCAGAATGACTTTCAGATGCTGCTTCCACATCTGGACCAGTTCTGGTGAACACACAGAAAATCTTCCAGCTGTCAGTCAACACCGGAGGATCACAGCCAGACTCCCCCAGATGTGGAGGTATATGGGCCGGACTCGGGCCGATGAACCAGGGTGTGTACTGGGCCGGAGGTGTCACTGATATCTGGGCTGAGTCAGACTGGGCTCATCCATGTCCAGGAGGATCAGGGCTGTCACACACAATAAGGCTGGACACACAATATATACACAAAAACTAACCCATGGAAAAGGATGTACCACCTTTTTATTGTAGCTGGTTCTTATATCAGTTATAATCCATCTATTTCTCCTTTGTGCCCTGTAGTTTGTACCGATCAAGTTAAATTTAATCAGTTTCTTCAGGGTGATTTAACTGACATCACCCGCAGCAACAGGCGGCTTCAACGGCGGCGAACGACACCGGTCAACGACACCGGTTAACCCTCGGTCAACCCTCCGGTCAACCCTCGGTCAACCCTCGGTCAACCCTCCGGTCAACCCTCCGGTCAACCCTCGGTTAACATCGGTAAAATAAGACCCGGGGTTGTTTTAGGGCCGGACTCGGAGCTGTGGACCGGGCTGTCCTGCTAACTCACCCTCCAGGATGGACACAACGATCAGAAGTTGGTCTGTCTTCGCAGCCATGTTAACATTTGGACAGTCTGGCGGGAAACCTTCCGACAGTTAATCCAAAACCGGTTAGAAGTCCGCTTCAAATCTTTCTCTAATTCTGAACTAAGTGAAGGAGACCTAACTCAAACACAGCTGAGTCCGACCGTTGCAGGCAGCGAACCACCGCTTTGTTGTCAAGCTTTGGCGCCACCCATTTCGTTTTAAAAGCGGAAGTGATGGTGGCGACGGTTAAAGGTTCAGCGCCCCCGCCGGAAGGAGGCGGAACTGCAATTAAAAGTTTTATATTGTAGTGTAGCAGTTAATTTGAATCATTTTAGAGTCTAATGAAAGTATTAAAGAAGGAGGTTTAAGGCTTTTTTTGTACATAATTCCTTATGTATGTTCCTTAAAAAAAAAAAAAAAACATTGAATGAGAAGGTGTGTCCAAACATTTGACTGGTACTGTATATATATATCTTTACCATCTGCTTCTGACCCACAGAAAAGCACTTAGTCAGTGGAACTCAAAATTACAGTACATTTAGTCAAATACATCTCTATGGTTTTCAAAATAGATTCAAAATGATGCAACTGAAAAAGGGGAAATGCCGTTGTCTTGTGTTCTCTATTGTAAGATAAAAAAAATATAAATAAAACTATATGAATATACGGCAGAAAGGTGAGAAAAGAAACAGAAACAAATATATATATAAACATCCTTTAATCATGATTGCCAAACATATGAATTAAGGCATATACAGTATAAAAAAGCAACAGCAGGTTTCATGTTTATACGATTTCAGTGTGTTATTAAATGGATACACTGGGTGGATGGACTGAACATACCAAGCAGCCTTTATAAGACAACACTGTGTCTCCCAAAAGTTGACAGCATTTTGTAAACAGAGTTCATAGCACTATATTCAAGTAATAGAATGATCACTGATACTATGCAGGTAAGGTGTTGTGTAAGTGAGGCAGAGCTGCTGATAGACAAAGGTTAATTATCAGCCGTGTTGGCACCACAGTGATTGTAGAAAATTCAACCTATCATTACGCTGCATTTACAAAATTTGGACGTGGACTTTTATTCCACGGGATGTGAACGCAGCATCAGGGCTCACAGTTTTAATGCAACATCTGGTGGTTGTACTGGATTGTACTGTGCATTCAGTATCATCTAACTAACTAACTACCAAACTAACTACTGTATCTGATCAGCTAACGATGCCGTCCTGTTTTTGACATATCTAATTAGTGCACTAGCTCTTTAGCTAGCAGCAGCTAGTGTGAGCACTGCTGAATGATTCTACTAAGTAGCTAGCTATCAGCTAATGGCTCTGTTGATGTAAGTTAACAGTGATTCAGCTGCTCCATTAGACTGGCAGTGTATGAATATGACAAGTTTGTACCAGGAAAACGACGTCACAGCCCACGACCCAACAGGGGCCTAATGTTGGCTCACCTGGATGATGGGCTTGTGATGAATTAAGGTCAAGAACCAGCACATGTACACTGGTCTGACTCCGACTGCTGACTCTGGCCCGAGTGGATCTGCCTGCAGCTGATCTCAGTTCTGATCAAACAGGAAGTAGTTTAGGTAGAGGAGGTTACACATCAGACACCACCAGTGTGTATTGCCCTATATTTTCCACTCCCATGTTTTGGCTGTCAGGCTGTAGATGTGCCACAGCAAGGCCATACCTGGTGTCTTAGCAGGCTGCCAAACACTGTTGACCACCAGCAAAGTAGTGATGAACTGGACCGAAGATACTGCATTTTGTTTTGGTCTCAAATCCGTCATTATATCTGTGCAAACACTGTCAAATTCATTTACTGACATTTTTTGTTTCCTCTTCTGGCCATAAACTAACATGTAGCAGCTTCAAACTTCACAGTCACACGTGACTCTACCAGTGTTTCTGGTTCAGGATTAGATGGCTTCAGTGGTAAGTGGTTCAGATGTTCAAGACAACAAGCAGCACCAGATTTTGGAAATGGGAATGTGGACTATGGTTCATGGTTTGTGGCGATGTTCATCTTTGCTCTGGAGACGCGGCAGTGCTGTGGCACCCAGGGTACAACCCGACCTGTTCTGTCTATCAGAGGCTCTGCAGTGAGCTAGTTAGCTTGTAGAAGGCATGGGAGCAGAGGCAGGGTAAAGGATTATGGGACTCCAGACAAGGATGCATATCCCAGCTGGGATTACTGCAGGTAAATATGTAGGTGATTTACCTCAAGGACAATTCCAACGTGATGAGTTTCTGCTAAATTCCAGCATCACTATATTGCTTTTTATCGCTATACTCAGCTGGTTTAATGGTGTTTTCTAATTAAAGATGAAAGATACACTGTCCGATGTTATGACTTCATCCCTGTCAAGAAAAAAGCATTAATTTGGAGTTGAAACTAAACTGAATTCACCATGTTCTCAAGCTGCTGTTGACCAGACAGATACAAACACAGGTGATTAAACTAAGTCCAACTGATGAACAATAAAGTTTCTTTTTGGTGATGAAGTCATTATTGTACCTGAGCAAACACAAAATCCTGTTTAGTCTTGAGTGTCATGCTGGCTGTAGAGGTTCTTTAGAGGTTCTGTAGATGTTAGAAAACTCCTTTAACACTGGAATTGCCCTTCTGAGGTTTAGTTTCTGGCTAAAACTGGTACTTCTACCTCTCATGTTCAAACAGAATCACATCGTTAGCATTCGTTCACTTTGCCCCAGTTTGTACCTCTGTCAATCATAATGTGGCTGGAGGTGGAGGTTTTATAGGGACTATAGGGAGCTGTGGTTCATTTCAATGACAACTGACCAACTTCAACGCTGATAATCATGTGGTATGATCAAGAGCTATCGAGCTGCCTCTCAATGGACCTCAAGGTGAGACTGTTTTGTCAGCTACAATATCTGAGATGTTTCCTGATGATGAAACTTTGTAGATTGTTCTGAATCATTATCCTCACAGACTCTAAAGGCTTGTTGCTCGTCGACCTAAACAAAGACAGAAACTGGAAATCAGACCTGCTTCTTGGCTTCTTCTTTGTTTGGGTCAAAGGATTGAAATATTTGGTCAGGAAAGAGTGATTTTCTCCCTCTCCTTAGATGCTCCTGCTACTCATGAGAATATGGCCCCACCCACCACAGCTAATTCATAGGAGGTTGGAGGGAGAGTGTTGAACTATAGCCGAAATTGCAAAATGGCCAAGTGCAATATTCAAATCTCAAGAGCTACTCAAAAAAATGCAGAAGCAAAATTTTTAGGTGCTACGGATCATGTTCTCCAGACATAAGTGAAAATGCTTGTTTGGCACAAGACCCAACAAAGATCACATCATCATTTAAAAAATTTTTTTTCCAATAAATATATAATGTAAAACCAATCATTCCAACTCAAACAGTATCTCCCAAGATAATTGCGCTACTACAGACGTGTTTTCTTTTGTTTGTTCTGTTGGTTTGAGGATGGAGATCTGGTCGTCCTGTTTTCAGTTTATCTTTGTCAGTTCAGTTATTATTTATAAGTAACTAAATAAGTAATTTAAGAGTAATTTTCTGGGTCATACTATGGGTGTGGAATCATCTGTATATGTTGTGCTTCATGATACTGAGCCAAACTAACTGATTGGGCCATAACAATGATCAGTAAAATGAGCCTGTACCGGACTTTCTGCCAAACCAACCTGGACAATGTTGAGATATTTCACAGTGCACCTTAAAAAATGGACCTGGCACTTGATGAGATGTTGCCAGAGTTATTTCCATTCATTATTTCACAGCTACAAATGTTCATAGGAGTCATATAATGGGTTGAGCTCTACTCCTCCGAGCACCAGGGGGAGCTATGTAGGGAACCAGAGATACTTTAAAAGCCTCAAGTTAAGGGGCAAAGACCCTTCAGACCCAAAAAATAAATTCTGATTAAAGAAATCTTTGATACAGACTTTGTTGAACAAATTGTCTGCACTAAATTTCATCAGTCAGTCCAATATATTTCAGTCTGAACCTCTCGAGCCTCATGTGGCTCTAAAGTCTCGAATATAAAAACACTGATTACTTAAGAGGCACAAACTGGAGCTCACATTTACCAAGCGCAGCACCAGACGAGGTCAGTACATCACGTACCTCTGTGACAAACCGCTGCAGGTGAACTGAACTTAGCTGGAAAAGACATGGTGGCCCTGTTTCCCCCTGCTCTGCCTGCTGCTCCCCTGCATGGCTGATGGAGATCAACATAGAGTACGATAAAGCATGTTAGTGCTCTGCCATGAATCTGTACAGAATATATACACCACTGGGTTCCTACATGGCACTGGGCAGGTCGATGTGAAGGTTTACTCTCACATAAAGACAATACAATCAACATGGTTACGCTCAAGTACAGGTTAGTAATACAAATGTAGCGTCAGCACTATGGAGGGAGGAGGACCACTTCAATAATCATAATGAGAATAATAAGGATAATAATAGACTTTTTAGCTTCCTAATGCTGTTTCCCAATAGAAGTTTAAAAAAACCATCAACACTACTGGGATAAAGTAAGTCATCATCAGTACATTCAGTCATATCATCGTCATCATAATACACTACGATAAATGTGCATCTTATAAAGTTGAGCACCACAGCCGCCGTCGGGCCGAGTGCGCCACCGCGCTCTGGGATGTTTTGTTTCGTACGTGTCGTCCACTTCTGTCAAAACTCTGAAAACTGAAAGCTTCAAAAGTCTGAGTCTGGATTTGTACAGGTTGTTCCTCCTTCAAAAAAGGTCCTGATCCTGGTTCCCATTACGTGTCTGTCCCTCAGCCGGCCCATCTGCTCCTGGATGATGTGTTATAAAACAGGTGGCTGTCATTAGTAAGAAATGAAAGAGGTTTTTTTTTTGTTCTCTGCCTCTCAGCGAGGCGAAGCTTATTCAACACCATGGAATTGATGTCTGATAAATCTGCCGTTCCTCATGTGAGACGTGGTCACATGGTCCTACTTCTTCCCCTCGCCCTCTGTGGAGACAAGAGGAACAACGTTCAGCAAAGTCACAAGACTTTCAAAGTCACTCTGAAGAAGCAGGAGTGGCGGCTGTGGCTCCTGGGTCGACCTGATCACAGGTTCAGTACGTGTCAACATGTCTAAGGGAAAGACACTGAACCTCAACTTGCTCCTGATGCTCAGACCAGTACCTGACGTGGTCGCTTGCAGCCCTCGGTGTGTGAATGTGTCAACAAGAGGCAAATTGTGCTTGGGATAAATCACAACATAAATCAAGCCATTCGCTTTTTTCCAAGCTGAAAGAACAAGTGTTTACTGCTACACAGCACAAATTGTTGAAAATGTTTCAGGCAAAGCAAAGCTTTCAAGTTCGTCTGCACCAACTGGAACTGAACATGAAAATAAGTTGCTCCAATGGATTTTCTCAAGCAAATGACAATAATTCATATCAAGCATTTTAATCTAATCTAATCTAACTGTCTTCAGGCAGGTCATCACTCAAAACTGAAGCCGTTCTGAAGCCTCCAGTTTGTTTAAAACCAGTAGAAACCAGTAGAATGAGGGGTGGAGCTGACCTGCTCTGTCCTCTATCCTGATTGGGTGGTACAGTCTGTCAATCACACACTAGCCACGCCCCCCAACTCATCTCCTGCTTTCTGGTCTATTTTCCTCTAAATGGACCATCATTTAAAAAATGAACATCATGTTGTATTGAAGACTTGAAACTAGAGACTGAGACCATAAACTCATTAGGAAAACGTTTACTGAGCTAATAAATCAAGGAGAAGTAGGGACATTTTCCCATAGACTTCAAATGCAGCCTCTGAAGAGTGATGACAAAGGTCTGATACAAAAGGTATCAAAGATTCAAAAGGCTGCACAAGCCTCTCATGTGGTCATTTAAGTTGGAAAATGGTCAAAACTAAATGCCCCATTGACACAAACTTTGCGTGTGTGTGTGTGTGTGTGGCCAAAAAACTACCAAAATTATAAATGTTATTGTTTTTTTCTTTATTAGTGGGAGTGAGAGTGTGAATAGTTGTTTGTCTCGATGTGTTAGTGAGTTAAATATATTTCCCTCTTCCTTTGTTCTTTCTTTGATTTGTATTGACCTTTATGGGAGACAATCCTTTGATAAGTTTTGATTTGATGACACTTGTTCTCTTTTACCAGAGACACAAGTCTTGAAAAGAAATCAGCAAAGAATATTGAAAAGAACACAGATCTTCATTATCCCATAAAATAATCCAAACCAGAGTCAGCGTCAGATGAAGAGAAACCATAAAAATACAAGACCATGAACAAAGAATATCTGGACAAAGTCAAGGTCAATGTAAGGACAACGACAGAATTCATTTTATGTGTTTGATAAGGAGATAATGACTCTTGATCTTCAGATATCAGCTCTGAAAAGTTGGTTCAGTTTCCTTATAAAACCTGTGGTTTCTTCTTCAGTTAATCTCCTCTATTTCACCGCAATTACCATTTATAGATTAATTCAGTCTTCGCACCAGTAAAGTGACATAATCACATTATGCTGTTTAACTGCCTGGCAGGTCCCCTCAGCAATATTTTACACTGTAAAACAAAGGCAGTGATATATGGGCTGCAAAGCTGTATGGAAAACACAGCAGAGTGGGTAATGATCTCCTGGATTTTAATTTAAGAGACAATGCAGGAACGTCTCAGAGCCAAATCAGCAGCCAGCGCTGATTCCCAGACGAGGAGGTTTAGATATTAGATTTATTGACCCAGCAGACGGCGAGAACACGAGGCAATTCTCCAGCTCCTTCTGCTCTCAGCTTGTATTTCATCAAAGAAAATTTTACCAATTCATTTCATAAGATACAAACTAAGTAGACAGACTTTGAGTTTAGATCAACGCACCAGAGAAGAAGATGTTCAACACAGACACTGACAAATAATCATCAGAGAAGCTGAAGGAGTCCACACAATGTCTGTGTGTGTGTGTGTCTGTGCATGAGTTTCTACACAGTGTTTTACCTCGATCAAATCAACACTGTTGAAACTGACATTTAGAAAATGACTCTGTTTAATGAGCGTTCATGCTCAATTTAATCATTGACAGGGAAACGCCAGTCGGGTGATACAGATTAAATCAAGAAATGTAAAGCAGTGCAGTCATTTACCAGGTTAAACAGGTAAATCATGAAGGTGATTTAAGATTAAATCCACTTCTTTAAATTAGTCAATTATCCATCATCATTTCACAACATTTCATTTGGTCTCGCTACATAGCTAACATTAGCGTTAGCAGCTGTTTACTGATCAGGCTCGACAAGATATTACGAGTTCAGCATCAAACTTCATCCATTTCCTCCTTTGCTTCTTTTTCTTTCAATTATTTTCCTCCACTGAAGTTAGCATGCTAACAAGCTAGCTGTTTCAGATACTGAGCATAGTCCATCTATGAAAGTGGACATAGACTCTGGGTCTGAGAAGTGAAGCCAAAGCTGAAGAGCCTTAAACCTTCATTCTCTCTGATGACCATCAGGGGGCGACTCCACTGGTCAGATTGTATTGAAGTGAAATGATTGATGGGAAAATGTCCCTATTTCTCACTTGATTTATTAGCTCAGGAAACGACTGGTAAGTAAACAGCTGTTCATGCTAACGTTATGTAGCAATAGCAAAGCCACAAACTACAAAGAGCTGCTTTATGCTCTGAATTGAAAAAAAATTCATTTCTCTTCAAAAAATTGGAGGCAAAATAAAAATGAACAGTCTGGTGGTTACTAGTTAAACTAGTGTTAACTAGTGTTTCAAACCGACCTGTGGAGGAGTGTCCTGACACCTGCTGACTGGAGACCAACGACCTGGAGCTCAACCCTTCAACACAGAGGAGAAAGTACACGGTTAGAAAATCTGTCAGAAAACAAGACGTTCGGACCAAAACACAACGTCAAAGTTTCTCTCTCATCAGACGCCGAAACAAACAAACTAAAAGCTCCAGTGTTCAGCTGATTTGTGCTATTCATTAACTTGACCATTCATTATCTATGATATCAACTTGATAGTTGACATTAAAGTGAGTCCTGTTTAATGAGCAGCTCAGGTCCTGGTTTCAAAGGCAGGCTCTGAGTCCCTGTGACTAAATCTGGTTTTAACCAAAGACTCTATTGAAAAGGGGACGTTGAAAAGTGAAGCCAGTGCTGAAGAGCCTTAACCCTTCATTCTCTCTAATGACCATCAGGGGGCGACTCCACTGGTTAAAGAGTCAGATTGTATTGAAGTCTATGGTCCAGATTTATAAACAGTCTAAGCTAAGAACCTGTTGGGAACATTTTAACTGGGACAGATGGCCTCGGTAAAAACCACTGAATGTTGAATTTATTTCAAGGTCTCTTTCCTCGACCTTGAAGAATTCCACCGTTTGAAAGCTCGAACTCTCCTGATTCTAACCTGCACAGAGCATTTGAGGATCCTCTGCAGCAGCTGTTCACTCAGAACTGGTCCAGGCCCAGTTTGTGTCTTTGTATTCTGAGCACAGTAACAGGTTGGTGTGTGTGTGTGTGTGTGTGTGTGTGAGCAGGTCAGTGTGTTTGTACCTTGGTAGATGTCGTACTGTCCTGACATCAGGTTGTAGCTCATACCCAGGTGTGTGTGATGGTGTGTGTGGAGGTGTCGGGCGAACGACACGTGGTTCCTCTCTCTCTCCGCCTCTCGCTCTCCCTCAGGGGAACCTTTCTCCCCAGGCTGTCGAAACACACACACACACACACACACACACACACACACACACACACACACACACACACACACACACTCACACACACACACACACACACACACACACACA
>CM076654.1:845210-857710 GCA_038496675.1 Rachycentron canadum
ACACACACACACACACACACACACACACACACACACACACACACACACACACACACACACACACACACACACACACACACACACACACACACACACACACACACGCTTACATTTAAAATAATTACACTTGTTTTTTCCTATGTTATCGTGTCTTTTCTAAACATTACAAGTTTAGAAGTTTAGTTTTTCTTAATTCATGCATAAAGTAAGAGGAACATTATCCAGTAACACCACAGTCTGAGCCCACGAGTGAACACTCCTGTCACCGTAGCCTTTTTAAACAGGCTTCGGATCATAGGCTTGTATGAGAGCATTAATGGTGACTTCAACTTTCATCAGTCAGTGATTTTCTCTCCATTGTGTTGTGGTGGGAGGTTGTGGCTTCAACCAAATTTCTTTGCTACTAAGAGAAAAACTCAAATTGATAAAAAAGATTTTTTAAAAAATCAAATGTTCATCTATCATATTATCAGATAATAAACCCAGTGAAGTGTTGGGTCTAGACCAGCCCTACTGTGGTCTGCGAGTAAATTAGTTAAAATGTCATGTTTAAAGGTTAAAGGTGAACTTTATTCATTCAGACCATACAAGACCTGCACAGCAGAATAAAGCTGCCTTTCTCCAGGCTCAACATAAAAAACACAACATATAGATAAACAAACAACACAAAATCGACATAATGGACAGACGACCAAGACGAAACATGACAGTTATAATGATGAGGTACTTTAAGTTGGAGGGGACATTGAAATTATTGCTCTTTTCATCATTGCACATGGTAACAGCTGATAAAAACGCAGTAAATGTGGTGTTTAACATGGTGTGTGTCAAACTAACACAGACGGCTCTTTCACTTAGCTTTAGTCTTTTTTCCCGCCCTTTGAGAGTCACATTTAGATATTAACAGAACAACACAAAGAGCTGGATGAAGTAAATCTGAGTATGTTTTCATGTTGCAGTAAAAACTGAGCAGCAGCTGAATTTCCCTCTTTAAAATGTTCGTCCTCCCTCCTCAGCTCTGCTCAGGCTTCAACTTTATTACCAGAATCTGAATTTTCTGGCTCTGGTCACTGGATAATTGTAAATCTGAGTGTTTCCATGTAGCCTGGACCTCAGGGTGGTGCAGTCAGATGCTACAGCAGCTGTAAAACTTTAGTGGTAGATCAACACATCCACACCATGTACAGAAAAGGTTGGAGTTTGAAAAGAATCAAACTACTGTTTCCAGGGTTAAGAAACTAAACTTAAAGGATTATAAATCTGCATCACAGATCCCTCTCCCTGCAGCCGGATGTCAGTTTTTATTTGTTTCACAGCACTAAGTAAAAACCAGTCAGACTTGTGTGCTGGTCAGTTTGAGTCAGCGCTGTAGCTGCTGCTGGTTTGCAGTTACAACAGAGCTGCTGGGGAATGCAGAAGACCGTGGTTCTCTGCAATTATTGATTATTTATCTGAAGAAAGTCTCATGATGTGAACAAGGTGCAGGTGATGTTGTTGTTTGTGAATTGGAAAATAACAACAGTTGCCTGAAAAACACAGAAACACCCTGTAGGAGCCATATCTTGGGTTTGTGCTCGAGTCCTCCGACCACTAGGGGGAGCTCTGAACTGTAGCGATGATCAATGTAAGCACTTTTTACGTAGCCGCTACCAGTTGTTCTCTAAGACAACACCGCAGATCCTTCCATTTATTTTATTTCAGAAATGCAGAACAAATGCACAATGAAACAAACGCAATACGGACTTTGTGTTGTTTGTCTGAGAATAAGTCTTACACATCTTACAACGAACAACTGGTAGCGGCTACGTAGAGGTCATAGTCACTACACACCTAAAACACTGGGTGATATATGTTAAAACCTCTCTGAACCACATTTCACCCTCCTCTTGTATTTATGAATGTGTTTAGGGCAATGAAGCCAATTTGTTTACACCGGTTTTCATCGATTTGTCCTTATTTGTCTTTGTGTTAATGTAACAGCTGTGAGAGTGTCACCCTGCTGTAATATGATGTATCGTCCTTGCTCAATTTCCCTCAGGAACAATAAAATTAATGATCCATCCGTCCATATCCATATAAATGTACCTGTCCAGAGAGACTGTGTTAAATGTTAACTTTAGCATCACTAGCATTGTCACTCATCCTGATTAAGACCAGAAAGAGAGAGACCACATTACACCTGTCTGCTTCATATCCTTTTACTGCTCTGAGCTGTTTGTTCCTCCTTCAACTAGAGAATCAGCTCTTTCTAACAAGCCCTGATTTGTCCTGTGTGACACTGACTTCAGTGATAAACTCCTGAAGGAAGTTAGTTCAGATCTGGATCAGTCTGAGCCTTTGACTGGAGCATTGCTGCTTTACTTCTGTGTGTTTATCCATCCATTCTCATCCTCCATCTTTGATAGAGACGTCTAGAGTCACGTCTCTACATGGGACATATGGGTTATTATGGTTTACAGTGTTTTTATCTAGAAAATAAGGAGAAATTCACTCTGTGTTTTTAGTTATTTCTTGTTTTCTGAGCTACTATCCCCTATTACAGTGAATGAGTCTTTACTGAGTGATGAAAAAAATGGAAAAGCATTAATGTGGCTCTAAAAGGGTTGATGAACTGACTGGTGTGTATTCATCTACTCTACATAAGAACATATAATGCTGTTAACTTGAGAGATGAATGAACTTGTTTTTCAAAATAAGACAAAGGTTTGGCTCTTCTGCTATTAAATAACCGAGAAATAACATGTCTATAAAGTAAATACATTTTGTAGGACACAGTTTTCTCAGTTAGACGCATCAATCTCTATCAAATAGTAAAGTTGCACAAATTATTAAAGGAGAACTTGTGTTTTTTATGTATATATATTTTATGTAGTCAGGATTGTCTGATTCTTGTTGTGTTCAACCTTCTTTCCTGATCCTCTCCTGCTGTGTCTTACTGTCTGTGTTCAGCAGGAAACATCAGATGAGTCGTGTGGAGGGAAAAAAAGAAAACCATGTGCACTGCTGTGTGGATGTGGAGGTGAGGGGGTGTCTCACAGCAGGTGATTTTCCGTGGTACTGGTGACTCTGCTGCTGCAGCAGCTCCATGGCCGAGGGCGAGGACGAGTCACCACTCTGCTTCCCGCTCACCGCTCCTCCTCTGCCGGGTGGAGTCACCTCCGACTCCTCCCTCCCCGCTGTCTTACCGTACAGAGGATAATGGAAACCTGATGGACACACACACACAGAGAAAAGTGACTTTCTCTGGTCACGCATAACAAAGAACTTGTCTTTATTTACCATCATACAGTCTATATTGAAGGTTGCAGCACACTTTTCATGTTTGTATTAAACTCGAGTCTCTAGTGATCCCATCACAACATAGTCTCTACATTTATTTTTTGTTTTGTTTCCTTTCTTTCATTCTTTAAAACTGTTTTTGTCTTCATTAATGTGAAAAAATCATCTTGACTAATCAATTTGTGTCATAAAAGCCCCTTAATTTGTCATTAATGATGTAAATTCAGCTGTATCTTACTGATCATTCATCATCATTCATCTCACACTGGGTAAGTGATACAAAAATATATGCTTTATATTATATTGAAGGGTTTTAAAAGGGTTTGTGGATGAATTAAGGGAGTTTAAACACTTAGATTTTCACTGGAATTGCAAAATGAATACTAATGTGATGATAGCGCTGATGCCATATGTAGATTCTTGCCCTTTTAAAATCCCTTAAATCATTCACAAACCCATTAATCTATTACAGAAAGTCGACATATTTGAGGCACCAAACAAACACCAGATAGTTTTCAGGGCCATTTCCCAGAAATACTGCAAAGGCACAAACTCAGATTTTTGATTTCTTCTATAAAACACTCCCTCACTCACACCCTCTTGCTTGGTTCCTAATTACAGTGTGTTATTGTCAGATAACCCCCACTGTGTTAACAAACCAGGCTGTTAGCAGTTAGCTAGCTAACAGTTTGGCTAAATTAACTGAATCCTGTTGGACCATTTACTGAGTCTCATTAAGCTCCACTTAGAAATACATCTCACAAACCAGCTGCTTCAAAACTCTCTCTCGACATTAGTGAAGCAGTTTCACTCAAGTGTCAACCCTCCGTGACGTCACCCATTGGTTTGGCTTCACTTTACAGACCCAGAGTCTGCGTCCACTTTTAGAAACTCTATCATACTAGTGCCTGCTGTGATTTCAGGCAGATTTAAGATGGAATTGTTCAGATTATTGAATATCTCACCAAGCTAACTGTATTCAACTGAGACTGTAGAAATGTAAAACTCACTGCGAAGGACAGGTGAAGCATCCTTGGATACATTTGATGTTTATCAGGATATAATCTTGATTAAATTTAACGATATTAGATCCTTTGTCCAAACTGCCACTAGACTGTATAACACCTCCGCCAAAGGCAGTGGCTCATGTCTTCACTGCAAAATATTAGAGATCTACAAGACAATTTTGAATTTCTCCATTGGATTAATTAAGTATTTCTGTCGATCTATTGAGAATAGGATTGTCTCTTATTTTGAAAATGTAAATGCTCTCATTTGGAATGAACTCCCCCTACTTCCTACTTTCACATCTACTTCCATCAACATCCTGATGAAGTAAAGCCCAGTATTCACTTGAGTTTTAGCTCTGGTTTGGTCTCCACCTTGGGAGGTAGTTCAGGCAAAAAAGTACTTTTTTTTTATTTTTACTTTTTTACTTGGCAACAAACTGATGACTCAGCTGCTTACAAGGCACATAAAAATAAAGACTATTTACTTGATTACAGTTAAAAGCTGCACATTTTAGCGCAAAAGCACAATTTGTTGAATGAGACATTTGCATCTTTTCAGTGGAAACAGAATTCACCCACCAGCACCTGACAACTGTAACGCTCACAGATCAAAAATGACTCTTTGTGTTAAGACTCCTACCTGGGTAATTGTGGACCAGGGTTGGGGACACCCCCCTGTAGGAGCCCCCACCGCTCTCACACATTGCCAGGTAGGGCTGGTAGGAGGAGTGCTGGTACTGGATGTAGGGCTGCTGGGGGGTCATGGGAGGAGACACTGCTGCCCGGGCATTCTGGGACTCTTCAGACAGCCCTCCCATTGGCTCCTGGCCTTGATCATCCAGCCCCTCCAGCCGGTCTGAGTCCTCTGCGTCGATGGCCGGTGGGAGATCGTGGGACCCGTGGACCCTGGCTTTTTTAACATCTCCGCCCACACCCGCTCCTCTGTCTCCTCCACCTCCTCCTCCTGAGGTCATCTTGGCCCCGGCAGGCTCCACGGTACCTGCCCATTCTTTCCCCCTGTCTGCTTCACCCTCCTCGGCCTCCTCTCCATGTTGACTCTGTAGCTCTGAGTATTTGCTGTGAGCGAGGCGGTGAGCCCAGGCTGGGCCGTCTGAGGGCTAGATCGATGGGGACAAGTGTTGGTGCTAGTTGCAGTGTTTCCCCTATAATTCTTTGTTAACAGTGGTGGGTGGGAGTCATTTTGAAGCCAGTTCAACTTCGGTCCATGTCTCTGTCCCAGTTTTTGTTTATATGGCCAGTTGCAGAGCTAATACTAAAACCTTTTTTTCACTATAAGTCTAAATGTTAGCCCTTTAACGTTTTGTCTCTTTAGTGTTTTTTGGAGGGAAACCAAGGCTAATTTATGACTTTCATTTGTACATATTCTTTTTAGCAGGAGTTGAAGGGGGGAATTTCTTGCTGCGGCGGCCCACCGCTGCTGAATGACTATAGAGGAAACACTGTGTACTTGAGTGAACAGAGCCATAGACAGACCATCTATCACTGGCTCTGGGTGTGATGTTGATGAAGGATGACGACGTTTCAACAGCAGGCGGCCATTCAGAGGTGGGATGTGAGGAGTGTGGCGTCCCTCTCAATGACCACGAATCAAGACACGTCTCACACATCATGATCGACTGCGGAATTTAGGCCAAACAGAAGGAAAACACAACCTACACCCCCCCTCCCCGTCACGGCGTTCATTCAATTCATACAGCCCTCTTTACATGATGCGGTATGGCTAGAGTTAGCTGTTAAATGCACTGTGAGATGACACGGTTAAAAATCTGTACAGGTTTTCTGAAAAAGCAGCTCATATCAAAACCAACACTTATGTATTAGAAAGGTTCCTTTGTTCCTTTGTGTTTTACATTTACAGCTAAAGTTGGAATTATACATTTCCTCCTTTAATTCTCACTATAACATTAAAAACATTTTCATCCATCAAATCAAACTACATGCTTTTGATTTTAACCAAAACGACTGAAGTAGTTTGCCAAGGAAGAGCTACAGCACCACAGAAGCCACATGGTCTTTGTTATTAGCACCTGTTGGTTTAGCTGTACACGATGTGTGATTAATCTCTTTGCGACACTCAACAACAGTCATTAAAGCACACCAACAACACCATCAGCGGCGGCGGCAGGTTATAGACAGAGGGAGAAACTTACACTGGAAAAGGAAACATTTGAGTCCAGATCTGTCTGACTGTTTGGGTTGTGGAGTGATGAAGAAGAGGAAGAGGAGGGTGACTTGATGTCATCACAGTCTTTCATCGAGACCTGGTGCTGGTCCACCATGCCACCGTGCACAGCCTTTAAGCCCAGACTCTGTCCCCTTTCTCCTCTCTCACTCATCTCCACGTAGGACAGGACCGGTTTGGGACAGCAACCTTTGGCGCCATCTGAGCCTTTACCTAACATGGGTCCACCGACTGAACCTCCAACCATATGTTTAACGTCCTCACTGTCTCTCAACCCCTGTCCCCTCTCGCCCCTCTGCTTGGCACTGGGTGTCTGGTCACAGCACTTGGAGGCCAGTAACAGTTTCTGGTCCATGTAAAGTCCTCTGGAGTACTGGCCATAGTACAGGGACTGGGCCAAAGCGGTCTGGGTCTGACTCATTGCCAGCTGGAGCTGGGACTGAGGCGGCCCATCGCCTTTCTTAGAGTCTGAGAACTCATGGGAGGAGCCCTTGTCATCCTCTTTCACGTCTTCCTTTCTGTCTTTCCCCTTGCCGTCATGGGCAGAGCTTTTGTGGAAAGCTACGCTGCTGCTGTTCTGTCTGTCCGAGTGCATGTACCCCTGCAGGTAGTAGGGCTCATAGCTGTGGTAGTACGGAGACTGGGAGTCTTTACACGATGGGGCAGATGCTGCGGGTGGGGTTTTACCAGAGTTACCGTGGTTGCTGTTGGAGCTCACCTCGGAAGAGGCCGAGGAGCCAGACTTGGATCGGAGTCCATCCGAGCGACATTCGGAAGATCCTCCATCGTCCCCGGCATCTGAGATGTCAGAGTAGGCGGGGCTGTTGTTCTTGCTGCTGCTGTCTGCTGTTGCCAAGCAGCTGCCACTTGCATCAAGCCGCGATGAACTACCAATGGAAGGACTGGGGGCGTTGTCGGTGAAGGTGTAGACCTTGTCGGCCTCTGCGCGGATACTGGCCATCCTGCTCTCCTGGCTTTCTGTGAGTCCATTCATTACATCCTGCTTACTGAGGTGCTCCTTCAGAAGGCTTCCAGTAATTTCCTTGATACCTATTTTTGACCCACCACAGCCATCTTCCATTTTGATTCCACCACTGTCCCCGTTGGGTGTTCTGGTTGGCACATCTTTATGTTTGTCCTTCAGCCTCCGTTTCTCTTTCTTCCTGGTCTCTTTGCTGCAGGTAACCAGGGTGGCTTTAACGAGGCTCGGCTCCACAACAATGCTCAGCTTTGGTTTGATAGGTTTCAGGGGAAGATTTTTACTTGTGAGGCCTACGGCTGCCATGGGAGAGGGCTGCTGTGAGGTGGCAGTATCTGCTGTACCAGTGGGATACGTCGCATTGGGTATGGCGATCAGCTTGGGAGGGGCAGGGGCTGGAGCTATTGGCCGGTTGGTCCGTGACTTGGAAAGCTTCTCTACCTTCCCGTTGGCTTTCTTTCCCTTGTCACATGCACCTCCCTTCTTGTCGATCAAACCTTCGGCTTCCAGTTTGGGCATCTCGACCGTGGAGTTCCTGTCCGGGACCATGCAGTTCTCGAGAACCACGGTCATGTTGGAGATGATGGGCAGATTGCTGAGGTCATCGATCAGCCCATCTTTTAGCAGTGAGGTTCTTCTGGTTTTGGAGTTGGCTGTGGGGCTGTGGTCTGTACTGAGGAGTAGCCGCCTGTTCTTAGGAGACCCTACTGTGGTCACCTTGTACAGAGGAGCAGGTTTCTTTGAGGAACTGTTGTTATTAGTGCTGTTGTTTGTCTCTGAGAGGTCATATGTCATGTTGCTGATGGTGTCCTCACAGTCTGATAGTCGCTCCTCACTCTCCCCATCCTTCATGGGCTCCAGCTCAGGCTTCCTCTGCTCCTCAGCCTCCAGGTGCGCATGGGTCTGATGGTAGCGCAATCCGTTGATGTGCTTGTAGCGTTTAGTGCAGTTGGGGTGGGGGCAGTCAATGAGGATGGGTGGGGGAGGAGGTGAGGAGGCACAACCTCCTCCTGGATCCATGAATGAAGGGTCAGATTTGCCCTGCGGCGTGGACGGGGCACTGCGGGATTTGGCTCGAATCCGCTTCCCATTTCCATTTTTAATGTCATCAGAAGCGACAAGGCTGAGGTCCAGGTCAGCTGGCGGTTTGTTCTTTCGCTTCCCGGACGAGAGGGTGGAGGTGCTGTTGGAAGATTTCACCTCCTCCACAGTAAAGAAAGACGGAGGAGTTCGGCAGTTGCTGTTGATGAGGTTCAGGCTGCCTCTTCGTCCCTTGCTGTGGATAGGTGCAGTGGTTCCAGCCACACCACCTCCACGGCTCCTGTGCTGCGATAGGCCCCTGACTTTGGCAGCGGGGGTCGGTTCAATGCAGGGCCGATCAGCCATGGCCATTCGCATCCGTTTTCCACGGCCACGCCCACCTGGTAACTCAGGGTCACTGGAGGGAGACTCACAAAACCTGGACAGACGCAGGGAGAAAAACAACGGATTGTGAATTTGTCTTATGAGTCACTTACCTACAGCCTGGAGACAAGAAGTGTTGTGTAATGTTGTGTTACTCAAAAATCTAATTACATTCATATCCTGTCATATCTTGAAATCACTTTGTTTTACACTATGTAGCGTCATATCACATCAAATTCTGTCTGATCAATACCCCTGTAGCGTGTCACGTCACAGCGGATCACGTGGTGGATCACCTTGTGGATCACGTGGTGGATCACGTGGTGGATCATGTGGTGGATCACCTGGTGGATCACGTTGTGTTGTATTGCATGATGTCAGATTGTATCATATCCTTTTACACTGAATCAATTCAAATCAAATTTTATCGTATCACATTAAATTGAACTGCATCGTGTCAAGTGACATGGTATCATATCCCTTTGTCGTGTTGTTTCATGACACAGTATCACATTGTGTTGTACTGTGTCATGTCCAGTTGTATCAAGTTGTTGAGAGCTTCTTAAAACCTGACAGATAAACTGAAAAAACCATCAGACCATTAAACTGAAAACAAAGCTGTTTTTCTTGTTGATGCTGTTGTTCCCGAAAGGTTCTAACTCAGAACAACTTGTTCATATCATCACCTAAATTGAACTCTTGTATCATCAATACCTCGTACCATCAGACAAAAACCTTGGAAGATAACAGATTATCATTCAAGGCTTATGTGAACCACTTTACCCAGACGTCAGGGATAAGAATTGATTTTTTTTCTGTACAAAGCCTGCTTCTCTTTTGATAACAGAGAAAAATTGCAGAATCCACTGTTATCTGTGTTTGATATGGAGACATTGTGTATTCACACACTGTCCCTTCTGCTTTGGAGTCTTTTGACGCTGTTTACCACAGCGTCCTGCATCTTAACATTGGAGATGCTTTTCCACATTCACACATTGTTATTTATATCAAAAAACCTGTCTGCTGAGATGAGGAAAACAAAATGCCTCATATTTATCCACCTTGTAAGGCTCTGTTTTCCAAGCTGGACCCTGAACCTTGCATCTGTTCTGGCCTCTTAATGCATTAATCATGACACGACAACACAGGACTGGTTGGTGTTAAAGACTCAATGAATAAATTCTGACCTTGGAAAGGCTGTTTTGGGTATTAATCACCTTATTAATGGAACAGACTGCAGAGCACGTTGAGACTAGACTTTATTGTCCCCCTCTGTGATTTTAAAACGATGTGATATCTCACATTTCTTGTGATGTTTGTAATTGCTTTTTTTTTTTTTTTTTTTTTTTTTTTACATCAGTATTTCCCTGAATGTCACTGAAGCTGTGGGAAACATGAGGCTGAAATTTTATACATTATCTTTGGCATTTCAAGGATATTTCTTGCTCTCTTCCCCTGACTGATGTAGCCCGGATGCTTCCTCACAATTCAGATTTCTTGTTTTTTCCGTTTGTGTTTTGTGATTTTAATTTAATCATAACATCTTTTATCTTTTAGTTACAGGCTGATAATAAGTCGTCAAACAGGAAGCGTTTTATTCCATTGAACCATAGAATAAAAACTGTATCCACTCTCCACGACAGACGTCCTCAGCGACAAGAGTCCAAAGGTAAAAAAAAAAAAGCAATTTAGTCCCCGGTTTCGGAGATTAAGCTGTAATTGCCAAGACAACAACCATTTACATACAGGAGCAATAATTGAGAGGTTTCAGCCCCCGTGAGGAGGGACTGTCACATTTTCCACTCAGCAATTACAAAAACCACTCTCCATTTGTAAAACAGTCGGGCTGGAGAGAGAAGAGTGTTTTTTGTTAAAGCTCATGGAGGAACAACAGCCGACAGCCCCAGAGCCAATTTAGCTTTTTTATAATTTTAGTAATATTAAAGCACTTTATAAAAAATATAAGTGCTCTTTTCAGTTCATCAAAAAAACAATCATCCCTCAAATACAAGCCACTAAGAAGAACAATGAAATGGCGAAACATGACAGATCAGAGAGGGGGATAAACCAAGCAGAAGTAACCTGGGATAATTATACAGCCTGTCCATAAAAATGTGTTTACAATTACAACATGGATTGATTTCAAATGTAATTTTAGTCCTGACATCACTGGCCTGAGCGCACTGACAACAGCTGTGTCGGGCAGAGACACACGGTCGCTGTACATGCAGACATTTACAATGGAAACCACAGAACAGAGCAGTGTCCTCATTGTTACCCACTGATGTGACAAACACGTCAAAAAAAATTCAAGGTTATCAGCAGCTGCAAACGGCACAAATACACAAACAAAGCTCATGGTGAAAGAGGAGGCTGCACAGCAGGAAGCAGCGCTCTCTGCAGAACATACATTTCTATTTATTTTACCATGACCATGATGTTAAGAGAAGAAATACTGTAACAAAAATCTGTAATCTAACAGAGGCTGGAAGTGTCCACCATCATGACGTCACCCATTGGTTTGTGTGCTGCTGTTTTGAAGCCACCTGTTTGTAATTTGTGTGACGGCCTGTTCTGTAGTCTAATGATGTTGTATTATACTAAACTAGAGATAAATCAAGGGAGAAGTAGGGACATTTTCCCATAGACTTCAATACAATCTGACTTCTTTAACAACCAGTGGAGTCGCCCCCTGATGGTCATTAGACTGGCTTCACTTTACTGAATAAACAGTTTACACCTACGTGTCTTGTTGTTTGTTGTTGTGCGGAGCAGTGGCTGCTGTTGTGTTACTGTGCTGATGTTTAGCCGTGTGCAGACAGAGTGTGGCGTTACCTCGGAGGAGCCCAGTCGTGCTTGGTGCAGTCTAACAGAGTTCCCACGTAGGTCCTCTTCCTCCAGGTCACGTTCACCACCAGAACGCCTGTCAGTCAACACAGGACAGAGAGGAGCTGAAGCAGCGTTTCATCTTTCTCACTCTTTCCCAGAGTGTAAACCAGCATTTGTGGCTCTGTAATAACGCCGCTTTCTTTGTTCTCACTTGTATCAAATGAGGAAACTAATGAAACACTGATGAAGGAGACATGTGCAGGGGGGATGAGGAGGAGAAGGAGCACACTCCACCTCAGATGAGCAGACGGATGGAGGTCACCGTTCAAACTGTTTGTTCCAGCCTGTGGAAAATTGCTCAAACTGATTCTGGGCCATCGGAGGAAAAATACAGTCTTCCATTCCTGTCAGGTTTTAGTTTAGAGTTTGGTCTTCAAGGTTTAGAGACTGAAAACCCTTCAGCCATCCGAAATAAATGACTCTCTCTCTCTCGCTCTCTCTGTCTCGTACACTCTTAGACTGACATTTGAAAACCATTAACCTCCGTTTTGTGATGTGCCAGCGGCAACGCAGAGCAAATCAAATTCTGAACACATTACGGCTTTAAAACAAGGTTTGACTGCAACACACAACTTCTGGCTCTTCAATTAAGCCCTGACGCCGTCACCTTCACAAAACACTCAGACAAATGAGAGACGGGGGAACGGAGCCCAGAGTGTCGCTCATTTTAACGAGAGGTGGATGAGATCGGGAAGGGTTTTGGTTTTCATCGTCAGACCCTAAAATCTGCAGTTAA
>CM076654.1:860239-874052 GCA_038496675.1 Rachycentron canadum
GGGGGGGTGGGGTAAGTGGGGGGTGTTTCAGGCCTGTTTGTTAGTCTGTTACCAAGATGTTGGAAAAGAGAGGGAGTTCAGACGAGGCCGGTTTTTAATTTCTTTTATCTTAACAGTGTGAGACGGAGCATTATTAAATATTTTTATTATTTTCAAATCTTTAACCTTCATTGAGTGAATAAAAAAATTGATAATATTTCACTTTACTGACCTCCTGTAGAGGAAATCTAAATTTTACACAGCAGCACAAGGGGAAGGTGAAATAAGACATTAAACAATAAAGGAATTATTATTGGTATTGCTACAGGAAGTGCTTTTATTTTGAGGCACAGAAAGTGATGGAAGCTTCAGTGATGAAGTTGAAATGTTGTGGGTTTGTTTTCTTCCTTACATGTAAAACTGCAGCATATTAAAGTAAAAATGTTCAATTTTCTAACATCTGGTTTGAAGCTTCCACTACACAACAGTCTGAAAGTTGAAGCTTTATTTCGATCATTTCTGTGTTTATTGTCCAAATTTAGTTTCCTCTTGTCTTGTTTTTCATTTCTACCCATTTAAAGACAGTGAAGTGTTTTAATTCAGTGTCATTTCAGTGTTTTCGGCCTTGACTGTCTCTGTGGGCAGAAGTTTTATCTGGTTTTCTCTGCTTCGTTTTCTACAGAGTCTGGAGCAGGAGATGTATTATTCACTGTCTATCCTTCCCTGCCTCCTCCCTCCATCTCTCTGGCCTGTTTAAAAACACTCTTGGCCTGGGATAACATTTCCCTGTGTTGTGTTTGCATTTTTTTCCCTCTTTTTTCATTTTTGTCCGGGCGGAGCGAAGAGCTCCAGTTAATTAATACTGGGCCGGGATACAAACGCCTCTCCACCAAACTCAACACTCCACTTCAGAGGCCCGGCGGCTGGCAGAGCGAGATGGGATTTATTCATTAGCAGCCCGCAGTAAGGTATTACACCTCCGCTGAGAGGCTGCGGAGCTGAGTGCTGTCCTCGTTAACAGCCTATCAAAGTGCGGTAGCGTTGAAATCGGCGGGTGAATCATCAGGCCGTCTGATCCACAGCCCGCTACTCCCCTGGTATCATTTTGTAGCGTTGGACGAGTTTCTGGTTCTACTTCTCTTCTTGTTGTGGACTCATGATTATGTGTAGTTCATCTCTCTCAGGAGGACAGGCAGCCACGTTTAAATATAAACTAGATTTTAGTTATTCTCATTTGGACAGAACGACGTGTCTGAACGGTCTGGAGAGATAAAGAGGAGCAGCACTTTCTATTTTCTCTGGTGACAAATGTTTTTCAAACCCACACTGGTCTTAACTACAGGCGGTTTAATTGAGTAGAGGGTGAATCCATGATGCCTTCAGGGGGAAACTGAGGTGAAACATGCAGCTTTTTAAATCCACAGTTTCCCACTGACAGATGATGCTAAGGCGGCATTTAACACAACACAAAACTCTGTGCAGTGAAGACAGTACACCCCCTACTTTCTGGTCTATTTTCCTCTAAATGGACCATCATTTAAAAAATGAACATCATGTTGTATTGAAGACTTGAAACTAGAGACTGAGACCATAAACTCATTAGGAAAACGTTTACTGAGCTAATAAATCAAGGGAGAAGTAGGGACATTTTCCCATAGACTTCAATACAATCTGACTTCTTTAACAACCAGTGGAGTCGCCCCCTGATGGTCATTAGAGAGGATGAAGGGTTAAGGCTCTTGGCTTCACTTCACAGACCCAGAGTCCAGGTCCAGGTTTAGAGATGGTCTGTGGTTTTTACTAGAGCTGCAACATATTTAAAAAAAAAAAAAAAAAAATGTTTTTAATTTTTAAATGTCTCCTCCTGGTAAAACAAAGGGAATAAAACAGGAATAGCTCAGAAGAATTGACAGAAAAAGAGCAGAGACATTGACACCTGACTCCAGACTCCATCTTTAAACAGAGACCTCCACCTATGTACAACCACCTGTTATCACACGAACAGGATTCTCTGATTTCATGATAAGAACTGGACCAACTCCATCCACTGGTGAAGACTCTGAGATGTGGTTTAAAGCTCTGGAAAGATACTGAGTTACAACTATTTTGTCAAGCAGCCATTGCTGTTGTTTTTCTGCTAAACTGAGCCTAATTTTGGAAACAAATCAGTCCAGTAAATCTGAGAAACTGCTTCTCAGGAGGTAGAAATGTTCACTCAGCTTTGGGTCCAGACGCTCTCCGGCTCCCCGGGAGCTGACAGAAATTTGGATACCGTCCGTCCACAGCTTCTAAATGAAGAGTCTCCAATTACAGTGTCCCTGGTTGAATTCATCCTGCAAACAACACTGTCTTTAGTTTTAATGAGGAGGACCAAAACAACCCATTTACCGGAGACTTGCAAATGGGTTTTCACACATTTCCTCTTGGAGATTTTGGAGAAACAGCCAAAGTGCAGCTTTCACTCAGCCTGCGTTCAGTAAAAATAGCTTCGTCTGTGATTCTCATTCCGTTCTGTCTGTTTAGAGACGAATTATTCAAATCAACAAAAGTGAAAATAATGGAAATGAGTAAAAACTGGAATCACCTCTCAGTTGTTTCCCTCCACCACTCAGAATAATTTCAGGTCACATTCCTTTTCATCCAGACTTTTATCAAATATGAACCATTTGGATGAAACTTTGCTGTGTGAAGTATTGAGTAATGGCTAAAAAGTGACCTTTGACCTCTGACTGCCAAAATCTAGGAGGATAAAAAGGCCTGGGAGTAAATCTGGGCTTTTACTCTTCAAGGTGAGAAAAGTGTTTTGTCAAAGTCAAGTCGAGCTCAGGGATCAGAAAAAGTTACCTTCTCAGTGAAGCATGAAAAAACGACTTCATTCAAGCCACGTTAGACACATGACACTGTCCACATCCTCACCACGACGGAGTCAGTCACTTCTTTACTCCAGTTCGTTCACCATGAATCTGCCTGATTTCCCCTTTGGATGAAACACTTATAAGAGCTTCACACTAGGGATGGAACAATATACAATTTGATCACATATTTTAATAACAAATAAATAGATCATGGTGAATTTCCATCATCAGGAAACTTGCTGTTCTGTTCATTCATGTAAGTAAATGGAAGTTTGGTTGTTTTTCACTAAGAAAAAGGACGTCCACTAATAAAAAATGTGTCTGATCTGTGAGGCAATAAAATCATTTGTTTCCAAGTGATTTCAGTTTGTTTTAGATCCATTTTAAGAGTTTTAAAGCTGATTTTCATGATTATTGCAATAATATAGTGAAACGCAGTCATTTTAGCTCAAGATAATCCTGCTATGAAAACTTTTATTTCCTCCCATGTCTACTTCACACAAGAATAATGAAGTACTAAGACGTTTAGACTGAAAAGGAATAAAAGTTACAAAACATTGCAGTAATACGGGATAATACCAGTTTAATGAATAATTCAGAGCGCTCTTCCATCACAGTCCCCTTCACGTCTTGCTTTAGGGCAAAGTCATGACATTACAAAGGGGCCACACTGAGGGTCATCACTGAAGCTTCAGTCCAGTACTGAGCCATGATTAGTCACTGAAGGTCGGAGGGGGACTGAGTCAGGATTGAGCTCATTCAAAGAGGTTTTAATGAAGGTGGTGTTGTAGAGAGCGAGACCAAGGTCGACGCAGAGACTGGGGTCGTCAGGTGGAACGACGAGTACAGTTGGGTTTCATCTGCTAAGATGCCACTAATTAACTAATAATTTTCATTAGAAACCACTGACTTCAGAAATACACTTTACCTTCCTCCGTCTCGTGCCAGACGATGCCCTCCAGGTTGACGCTGGTCCCCGGCTGGCAGGGCCCCAGACAGGCCGAGTCGCCCTCCAGAGCCCCGGAGACGCCTCCATCCTGGGTGTTGGTGCCGATTGACCTCGTCCTCACTGCCATCTGCTTGGGGTTGGAGGTGGGCAGGGCCGGAGGGGAGAAGGACGGAGCCGAGGGCAGAGAGGAACCGGGGGCTCCGGGGTGGCCCGGAGCAGGGGGAGCAGGCACCGTGAACATGGGGTCCACCTGGAGGGAGGAGGAGAGGGGTCATTGGAGGTCAGAGAACGGGATCGTGATGTGTAATTTTACTTTAGTTCACTTCATTTCCACCTCAATTCAGCCCAGTTTCATTATCGGAAATGAAATTTAGCTGAATGTGTCTGTGGACCTGTGGGAGGCTTGAAAAGATAATTAATGTCATTTTAATACTCCTGACGTGAATCCAACTCACATCCGATTAGTTCACTGTTGGATCCTGACGTATAATGGAAGGACATTTTAGAAGAGGAGACATTTTCTCCAAATGTCACACCATTCATTATTCTATCTGCAGGCTGCAGTTACCAACTTCCTAATTTTGAGTGGCAGCTAATCATCTCTCAGCTGTATCCAGACTTTGTATTTTGATTCATCTCTCCATCACGGCTGGTTGAGTCCTTCAGAGGCAAAGACTTCGCCCTCATTCGCTGTGAGAAGTCGGGAATCGATGTTTCCATCCAACCCGTTCGCACAGAAGCTGCAGATTATAATTAGCTGCCACTTTTGCACAGAGCGAGTTGGCAAAAAAAAAAAACTGCAACAGTATAATAAGGCGACATCACTGGAGCTCATCCAGAGAGACAAGAAGCACAAAAACTGATGACTGTTTAAGTCCTCGGTGTAGATCAGTTTCAGAAATCTGCAGCCTGTTTGTTGATTGTTGTGATTTAAAGCTTTAACATAAAGGAGGACGTTTGTCCTTTATGACAGTTGGTGAGAATAACTTTTTATCAGTAGCTATTTTTTGGGAAATTCAGACTCTGAAAAGAAAGATGACTTAAGAGCCTCCTCTTAATTCAATAAAACATCCAGTAATCACCTCATCGGGCAGCTACAAGCATCTTTGATTTTAGAAGATAAATGTTTGAGGGCATTTTTTCTTGAAGACTTGAAACTAGAGACTGAGACCATAAACTCATTAGGAAAACGTTTACTGAGCTAATGAATCAAGGAGAAGTAGGGACATTTTCCCATAGACTTCAATACAATCTGACTTTGTGGAGTCGCCCCCTGATGGTCATTAGAGAGGATGAAGGTTTGAGGCTCTTCAGCTTCACTTCACAGACCCAGAGTCCAGCTCCACTGTTATAGACTCCTGATCAGATAAAGAGAGAAACTTCAAATCAGCTCTAGAACAACACAAAAACGTGTGTGGAACTTCCTGTGTTGAAGTTTTCTTTGGTTATTCTGGTTTACAGTGTTTTTTTTTAGAAAATAAGGAGAAATTCACTGTGTTTTTAGTTTCCTCTTGTTCTCTGAGCTACTATCCCCTATTACAGTGAACAGAGTCTTTACTGAGTCTCAGATATAATGAGCTGAGGTTGAACTGATTCTGATGACATGACATTTTTAAAAATCCGTCATGTGTCTCTAAAAGGATTAAACTTAGCTCTTTCTCCTTTGCAGTGTTTTTCTTTGTAGCTTATTATTGGTTGTGTTTTACATGGTTTCATTCATTCCCCCTCTTTAAGTGAAATGTCTATATTTTACAAAAACCAACAACATGTTCTCAAAGTTTTCAGAGCTTGTGCGTGATCTACTGTCTTTTCCATGGCTACATGTGCTGAAATACAAGTCATTTGTGCCTGTAAGAGCCCCACTCTTATCTTCACCACTAATTATGGTCCCAATTACAACAGCTCTGGGAAATAATTCTGCTGAGAGAGCAGCAGCAGCAGCAATCAGCGATGAAGGATTTCTGTCTCTGCTACAACTCAATAAAGATTACGAGCTCCACAGATATCTCACGGCACAATATTCTTGAGTGATTTCCCGGCTCAAAAGAACTTGCTCGCTGTGCCAAGTCTGTAAATACTTGAGAAAACAGCAGCGCCGTGTCAAGTCAGAGTTCTTCTGTGGCGTTTGGTTTGCCAGATAAAGGAGTTGTGCTTGTGTTGAGTTATTATGAAGATCAATCTGTTGCTCACTCAGGTCTCTCTCAGACAGAGAGAAACTAAACACTCCAGGGTTCTCTGTGCTCTTTAAAATCCCCTCTGCTGTTTTTCTTCCACTGCAGCTTGAAGAGCAGAGGTTACTGCCAAGGTTACCAGAGCAGATACTCAACATTAAAGCATTTGGACTGAAATCTGGGCCAAAAAAACTTTAGAGGTCCATATTTGAACTTCTCCAGTCTTTTGTTTTGAAGTGTTGATCTCCATAAGAAGATATGTTTGTGGTTTTAAGAACAAAAACCATCTCAGTGTCGTTTTACATCTCCTGTCTCAGCTGAGTCTCTCTTCTGATTGGGTGACTGTTTTCTGAGAAATCAAATAAATGAAATCAATAGGGCAGATTTCAGGTAAAACACTCAGAGAAACCAAATCCTTCACGGTTGGATGGTGGGTCCAGGTGGGCTGAGCTTCAGGTGGTGACTGTTTTGTTGTGACATCAAAATGTTCCAGAAGTCCTTTAACATCTACCTTTAGACCGTATGGACCCTTAACATCTACCTTTAGACTGTATGGACCTTTAACATCTACCTTTAGACCGTATGGACCTTTAACATCTACCTTTAGACTGTATGGACCTTTAATAATTTGATTGTGTGAAACTTTCTCCATCATCATCTTGTTGATCGACAGTGCAGCTGTTTGTCAAAGAAAACTAAAAGATGTGATTGACATGGACACAAAAAAGTTAACTGTTGTATCTCAGTGAAAATATTCAGGGTTATGTTTCCCTGAATCTCTATAAAGTTACACTAAAGTCTTGGAAATTGCAAAACAACTACTTTTCCCTGCTCTGGTCCCCGTGAGGCTGAATATGTAGAGTCTCGCTGATACTTCAGGGCACAGGGTTTAGTTTCAGTCCCAGTGTTCATACTCCAGGTATTATAAACAGCTTTGTTTCAGTTGTGTACTGCACTGCATTTATGTTAAAAACCTGCTAAACAATGCAAATTTATCATGCAAAATAGCAATAACACAAAAGAAAGATGATCCTCTGCGCTTACTGAAACCATCTGTTAACTCCCACACAGCTGCTGACAAAGACCACCTAGGATTTCTTCTACCAAATCACAAAGCAAATTAACTATAAAAGAATAATCACGATCCCTGGTGATTTCTGTTATGCCGTTAACGCCTTTTTCCTCCCTCAGACGCCTGAAATAAAAAAACGCTCCATCGCAATCCACACAGCAGCTATAGTCATCCAGGACGCCGAGTCACACAGCAAAGTAACAATAAAAACACAAGCTCGCTCCCTCAAGTGTGAAACGCTTCAAACAAATCATCCTTTCTCACACTGTTTCTTAATTAAAAAAATCCTACAATACACAGAGAAATATCACAGCAGCACACCAGCACCCGGAGGCAGCTTTACAGTTTTAAACTGGAGTTACTGCCTCGTGGTCGTCTGCCTCCGCCAACCAGTCGAGCTCCAGTTTACGTCCATTTCTGTCCAGACTCTTGTTGTGAGGACATAATCAGCATATGACTATTTCAGTTATGGCCAAATAGGTGTTTTTACCTTGAAATTCCCTCCAGGCGTCTCTCAGATGTCACGTTCATCACAAAAATGGGGCAAACATGAGGTCACAGTGACCTTTGACCTTTGGCCACCAAAATCTAATCAGTTCATCCTCGAGTCCAAGCAAATGTTAGTAATAAATTTGAAGAAATTCCTGGGCTGAAAGAGCAGATCAATGAATTGATACAAAGAACATCCTGCACGCTGCTCCTGATCAGGTGGCATAGAGGTGCAGTGGTTTACGCTGTTGCCTCACAGCAAGAAGGTTCTGCGTTCAAACCCTTTCTGTTACCCTGTTCTCCCTCAGCCTGTGTGGGTTCCCTCCAGGTTCTCCAGCTTTGTCCGCCATGAGATGGACTGGTGACCTGTCCAAAGACCACCTAACTAACTACTGTAGTCATGGCATTAGCAGGAAAAACATTGTGAAAAAAAGCTCTTTTATTGCATCTTTATTGGATAGAACAGGGAATTGAACTGTTACTAACTACTCACTGCTCTGTACAGAGCTTCTGCCTCATGAACTGCAAGATAAAAAGGGGAGCATCAGCCTTAACACATTCGAACACCGTCCAGGTGTCACTGAACGCACCACAAGTCTCCTGGTGATGACATCACAGTATAACGTATCACTTCCTGTAGCGTCCGTTGTGTCGCAGGTTTCAGTTGGTTCTCTTTAACTGACCTGGTCTTCAGCCTCAGTGATTCTGTCTGATGGTTAACAGGCTGATGACTGGAGGCATTTAGAGCAGGCTAACTGCTAGCTAACTGCTAGCTAACTGCTAGCTAAGTGTTCATTAGCTTCATCCACATTTCCTCTCTAATGTCAGCTGATCATTTCTGACCTACGCCATAAAACAAAATGTCGACTGATGAAGCTCCGTGAGGAGACGGAGCCACTGAAGAACAACTACACTGTAAAACACACAATTAAATCAGTGTTTGAATTCACAGATGAGTTGATTTAATTTAGAAAACAACACGTAGCCCGACACGACTCAGTAGCTCTGTAGCTCTGACAGTTTGACAAACATTAAACAGGAGACTTGAGCTCATGTACTCACAGACCAGACTGAGGCTGATTCAGACCCAACACTTTCCTGATAATATGACAGATGAAGATCTGATTTATCTATTGAGAGTTTTTCTCTTAGTAGCTAGGAAAATTGGTTGAAGTCACAACCTCCCACCACAACACAATGGAGAGAAAATCACTGCCAGGTTTGATGAAAGATTGTCACCATTAATACGAGCGACGCGACGACTCCAGTCGCCTCCATTTTCTTTTCTTTAGTTATTTCAGATCTCAGATACTCTGAGAAACATCCCATTAAATATGGGATTTTAACTCGTTTACTGGCAGACCACCAGGGGCCGCTTGCTGTCACGGACAGAGGAGGAAGTCTGGTGCTGAAAATCTGGACAGTTGACCAACATCACCGGTGGGAAATTAATGCAGCTCCAGTAACAGTGACCTGTGAGCCCATGATGTGAAGACCACGTAAAAGGTTTTGGTTATAACATTGTCCACGTCAGTCACACAGGCAGAGAAGGAGCTACTCCTCTACTGTGCTCCACTGCAGTCCGGCTTGTTTTTTAGCCACAGAGACAATCTTTCCCAAACAGTAACCAAGTGGTTCACTCGCTGTATCTTAACCAGACCTGAACCACAGATAAGTATCTTTCTTTTCTTGTTCTCCCAGGAACTCAAGCTGATTGAAACTCTGCATCACCGCTCTCGCCTCAGGCGTCTGCGATCATTGATTTCTGTTGTTGTATTTTTCTCTTTTTCTTCCTCCGGTATCTTGTTCTGTGAAGCCTTCAGTATCTTTAGCTGAGCAACAAAGACCAGAATGAAACTCAAGTATTGCTGCTTTAACTGAGCCACACAGGAGAGCGAAACGCACAAAGACCCAAATAACAGTAAAATATGCATAGATCCTGGGGCTGTGCACAAACACAGAATCTGTCTTGCTCACTTTCTTTTCGACAAAATCCACCCACGATCTTCACAGAATCAATTACAGCATCAGCACACAAACTACAAAACCTCTGTATGAAACCACCAAAAAGATTCATGAATTTCAGGCGCGATACACAGCGAAACAAAAAGTCTTCACAAGAGCAGAAACTAAAGTTCAGGATCAGATCTCTCTTCTACCTTCATGGCACAAGAAAGTTGTTTAGTTCTGATGAAAATCTCAACAAAAAAAGGTTGTTTTCTCATGTTGAGGATAAAAAAAAAAAAAACACTTGTTTTTCCTAAACAAAACCAGCTTTAGTTTTTTCTGTGAGTTGGAGCTGATTTAGCGAGGGACGACTGAACCACTGCAGAAGAAGAGACGAGCTGAGCGTCCTTCAGAGGACCTGGTCTACGAAGGTCTGGTCCTTTACAGCTGCTGTAGACACGAAGAACGAGCTGAATGAGACGGTCTGGTCTACAGAGGATTTTCACTATGGGCCATCAGCTGTTCCCGCCCTTACTGCTGCATCCTAAAGCATGGCTCCTGTTGCCTAGCAACCTTGACAACTTTTTTCCCCCCAAACACCTGATGTTCTTGGTTTTCACAGTTGCACAGTTTAGCTGAAACCCAGTGTGGACATTTAAGTGTCATTCTCAGGCTCTGTTGGTGTTTTTTGCAGCCATATTATTTTCATTACCGGTGTGCAATGAATCTTGGGAACTGTTGGGCTGCGAAGGATCCACCTGTTGGAGCCTCTGTTTCCCAGGAAAAGGAGGAATTGTGCCGACTGTGACGCATAGACTGTAAACCTGGACCTGGACTCTGGGTCTGAGAGTGGAGCCAAGAGCCTCAAACCTTCATCCTCTCTAATGACCATCAGGGGGCGACTCCACTGGTTGTTAAAGAAGTCAGATTGTATTGAAGTCTATGGGAAAATGTCCCTACTTCTCCCTTGATTTATTAGCTCAGACAATGTTTCGACACAATCAGTCTTTCAGACGCAGCCTCCAAAGGACGAGACCTTGAACTGGAACACAGGTTTTATTTGTTTCATGTACTGATGTGATCATTTGTGACCCTCTTTCCTTCTTCCTCCCTTTTATTCCCGACCCCATGTCCTCGCCTTCGTCTTCATTTCCTCTTGCTCCTCTTGTGTTTCATCTCCACACTTCCTGTTCTGTGCCTTCTTCTTCTTCTCCCCCCTTTTCTTTCATCTCCTCTTTTGGTTCTCCACTGTCCTTGCCTCACATCCCTTTTTACTTTCTTTATGTTTTTCCTTGCTTCATTCCTCATCTATGCTTCCTTGTCTTATTTGCTCCATCTTTGTTTCTTCTTTTTCCCTCATGTCCCCATTTCCTTTCTTTTCTTGTGATTTCTCCTCGCTTCCTTTTTTCATTTTCCTCCTCTCAGTTGTTTTCTTTACAAACTGATGATGTGTGGATGGAAACGGGATGAAAATGCACTTATAGCTTCATTAAACAGGTCAAACTCAAAGGACGCTGATATCACAGGGTTGGATCTGAACAGTGACTGAAGTGAGAGTTTGACTCTCTGGTTCAGACACAGAAATAAAACATAGATGTAAAAATCTGTTTTCACAGGACTTTTAGATCCAGATAAAAGCCGCATGTTTAATCGATTTCACCACTTAAATCCACTTCAGTGGTAAAAAGCTGGTGAACAGAGGGAAAATCTGCTGCAGTTCAACCTCAAGTAGATTGGACTCAAACGTTTCCTTCGACTCTGGAGCTTTTGTGTCGAGGTGGAATCACAAACAGACGTCCCAACGCACACAGAGCTGGATTTACCCAAATTAATCAGGAGAGAGAGAGAGGGAGGGAGGGAGGTGGGTGTCAGGGGAGCCAGCTGAGCTTTCCATTAATTCTGCCTCTAAAATCTATAATTAAACACAGTCACTTTTTAATCTTTGCTTTTTATGCTTATTTCTTTAATGTTCAGTCACATTTTTAGGACTGATGGCTGTTTCCTCCATCCTCCATCCATCCCTCCATCCATCCCTCATCCATCCTCTATCTATCCCTCCATCCCTCCCTCATCCAACCTCCATCCATCCCTCATCCATCCTCTATCTATCCCTCCATCCCTCCCTCCAGCGTCCATCCATTCATCCTTTCTCCACCCACCCATGCATCCTCCATCATCCCTCCATCCCTCCTCCACCCATCCACGCATCCCTCCTCCACCCATCCCTTCTCCATCCATCCATCCCTCCCTCCTCCACCCATCCATCCATCCCTCCCTCCCTCCTCCGCCCATCCATCCATCCCTCCTCCACCCATCCATCCATCCATCCCTCCCTCCATTCATCCATCCATCCCTCCTCCACCCATCCCTGCTCCATCCATCTATCCCTCCCTCCATCTTCTGTCCCTCCTGATGGATCAAGGCGTTTATAGAAGCTATAAAACTGAATTTCAGCGACTTGTTTGATGAGAAAATGTCGTCTGTGTTGGATTTATCTCCTCATCCTCTCCTCCTTTTCTTGTCTTATTTACCATCTTCTCTTCCTCCATTCCTTCACTTCTCATCTTTATTTTTCATCCCGTCTAAGTCATTTTTTAAATTTTCGCTCCTCCTCCCCCTCCTCCCCCCTTCTTCTGACCCCGTCTCCTCCCTTTTCTTGTTATTCTCTTATTAGTTCTTGTCCTCCTCCCTTTTCTTTCTTTATTCTTCTGCTCTTCCTCCCTCTGCAATATTTCCTTCCCTTTCCCTTCTCCGTGTCCTCATATCCTCCTCTCCCTCCTCCCTATTCTGTTCCTCCTGTCCTCTCTTCCCCCTTCTCTCCTCTCTCTCATCTTCCTCCTCCCCTCCTATTAAATCCCTCAGTGAGCAGCTACACTGACAGTTTTTTTTTGTTCCCAGTCAGAAATCATCCCTGTCTTTATTGTCAGGCGGCTGAAAGAGGAGGCATTGTGTGTGTGTGTGTGTGTGTGTTGTATAGATGTGTAGACAGTCTGCGGTGTGTAGAGTGTGTATTTGTGTATGTGTGACACGTGTGTGCATGTTGTTTTTTTTTGCGAATGGTAGCCATCTTTTTTTTTTCCAATTTCTCTCCAGCCTCTCATGTCTGCTGTCTTTTTCATCCCTGAAAGTATCTCACACACACACACACACACACACACACACACACACACACACACACACCTTACCCTCCCACTGAATGACAAGCTCTAATGGCATTTAAACCAACCCAGTGAAAAACAATGGACATAAATAATAACTCCTGCTGCTGCAAAACATCTAAGAACCAACAAGCGCTTCCTTCGACAGCACAATCAACCATTAACAATAATTATGTTAGCCCAATTCTGCATAAATTAATCTCCCAGCGCTGCAGTGTTTGCAAGCAGCGTTTTCATAATGATATAATTATAAACCATCGGAGCTAAGACAGACATCACAGTCTGGCAGCTGATGTAACACCAGAGACTCCATCAGGTTCCTGCAGGGAAAACTCAAACTGGAGCTGCACAAATTCTGTTTTGTTTGGTTTTTTTTTAACAAAAGCTGAGTATCCGTACTTATCAGGTTCCATCTTAAAAACCCTGCATTCACACTGAAGTTATAATTACTACTGAGAAGCTCTGAAACATCTGACTTGGTGATAAATAATTTTAAAAAATGTGAAAAAGCAGCTGACACGTTTGTTCCTGTTCATCAAATCCACATTAAATGGATAAAAACAATGTACAGAACATCTTATGTGCCCCCACACAGTCTGTATGAAATGTTTAGGGTTTAGGTTAATGACCATCAGGGGGCGACTCCACTGGTTGTTAAAGAAGTCAGATTGTATTGAAGTCTATGGGAAAATGTCCCTACTTCTCCTTGATTTATTAGCTCAGTAAACGTTTTCCTAATGAGTTTATGGTCTCAGTCTCTAGTTTCAAGTCTTCAATACAACATGATGTTCATTTTTAAATGATGGTCCATTTAGAGGAAAATAGACCAGAAAGCAGGGGATGGATTAGGGGGCGTGGCTACAGTGTGATTGACAGACTGTACCACCCAATCAGGATAGAGGACAGAGCAGGTCAGCTCTCCCCTCACTCCTCCTCAGCTCCACCTTCTCCTCCAAATATGGTTTCTGCTGGTTTAAAAAAAAAAAAAACAAGATGGCTGACAGACAAATTACAAACTAGAGGCTTTAAAACAGCAGCTCACAGACGATGGTGAAGTCTGAGGGAGAGGGAGTGGGTGGATGAACGTATAGATTCCATAAGAGATTTGAAAGGATTCTGATTTGACATAAATGAATCATATATACATATATATACACATATATATATATATATATATATATACATATATATAC
>CM076654.1:879041-922077 GCA_038496675.1 Rachycentron canadum
ACCTTTAGACCGTATGGACCTTTAACATCCACCTTTAGACTGTATGGACCTTTAACATCCACCTTTAGACTGTATGGACCTTTAACATCTACCTTTAGACTGTATGGACCTTTAACATCTACCTTTAGACTGTACGGACCTTTAAATATGAGTCCTTGAAACATTTTGTGTCTCTGAGCTTTTCCTTTCATTTCAATGTTTCCTCTAAGGCGAAGCTACCTAAAAGTAAACAACATTTCTTTACTTAAAAAAAAAAAAAAAAAAAAAGATGCAGTCATTCACATTTTTTTTTGGCAGCTGTAAAATTGGAAGGAGCTCCTCTTTGTCCCGTTGCCTCTAAATCCTCAAACTGTGAGAACAAAATGTTTTACATCACTGCTCAGGAAGCTTCGCTCCAGGCTGTTGTTCACTGACATGATTCGCTCACTGATGCACACACAGAAATAAAATCATTTTAACAACCTGATGTGCATTGGTGAAGCTACAGTATCTGCACCTTTCTAACATGATTACTTAATAAATACCATGTCTGAATGGAAGTAATTACTATAAGTGTAATGGATTTGTGAGCACTGAACATAGCAGTGTCTTAAACTGAAGCATCTTTGTTCCATTTTAATGATCATTCTGTCGTTGGGCACTTACAGTAATGAGGTTAACGATGCCTCACACAGTGACAGGCATCACAAACAGAGCAGGATTCATTTTGTCTGCTTTACAGATCATCTGTAGCATAATTAAAAATACTGATTATTGATGATTTGGACAAATCTATTACCTATAACGCAACAGGAACAACACCACATTTACAGTTAAGTTTGTGGTTATAGATTCATTTACACAGAAATTTAAATTAAACAAATGTAGATTTCCTCAGCAATTTAATCATTGGTGTCTTACTTGCTTGTTCAGTCATTTCTCAAAGTGTCTGCACGTAAATTATTTATTATTATAATTAAGTCCCTGGTCTTAAAGGTGTGATAAACACTGCTCTAGACTGCTCAACTGAGAAAATCCAGAACAACAACGAGCCTAATTATCAGAAGACTCTGTGGAGATGGTGACACCACTTTCTTCTAACAAACAAAAACCCAAACGAGCTGCTGTAAAACCAACCGGTTTTCAGTTTGACCCATTTCTCCCTTCAAACGTCTTCAGAATATGATTCTGGCCAAGAATCAGAAACCAAAACCAAACCCTCTGTGGCGTCACCATCGTCCGTCAGCTGCTGTGTAAAAGCCTCCAGTTTGTAATCTGCCCGTCGGCCATCTTGGTTATTTGAAACCAGGAGAAACCATATTTGGAGGAGAAGGTGGAGCTGAGGAGGAGGGAGGGGTGGAGCTGACCTGTTCTGTCCTCTATCCTGATTGGGTGGTACAGTCTGTCAATCACACAGAGTCCAGGTCCACTTTTAAAGACAGTCTGTGGCTAAAACTAATGTATTTTAATACAACTGTCCTGAAACAAATGTTCAGTATTTATTGAAACAGACTTAGAGAAGTTTTCATTTAACTGTATGAGCATATTGGAGGATGTGTTGTGTGGAGCTGTCGATTTTACGGAGAGATGAAAAAACCCTAATGTCAATGGGATTGTTTCTGTTTTTCATCTGGGGAAATTTTGTTTTATTAGCTCATTTCTGCCTTTTAATGATCTGCACTCCCGTCATGTTCATTATAAAAAACTGCACCTGCAGTAAAAATGCAGGTTAATCGGTACATGTGTTACAGTAATTCAGAAGCTTTGTTCCTGATCAATCTCACCCGCTCAGGATCAGCTGTTTACATGCGTCCTCACACCTCGATCACAATCCTCCCCCCCGGAATAAACCAAACACTGTCAACATCACCATGGAAACCGAGCCTGTGCAAACCTGTTCAAACCCACCAGGTAAACAGCTGCTGGTTTCACAACATCTCAGCCACGGCCATCAGTGGAGCTCAGCTCCATCACCGCAAACAGGATATGATGTTCCCAAACAAAGGAAGAAGAAGAACCGGATATTGAGCAGCATGTGAACAACCCCTGAGAGGTGATCAGAATTCAAGATAGACCGATGAGATCCAACAGGAGCAGGATGTTTTTGTTGTTGCGGGGACCCAGACTGACAGACGGACGGGAGGTGATAACAGAGCAGCTGCTGTCATTCACTGACAAACTCAAGTGCATTTTATTGTCATGCAGATGATAGTCCGAGCCTCCGCTTTTACTTCTGTCAGAGAGCTTTAAATGGGTTTATTTTTAACTCACTCCGCTAACTCTGCAATACCTACACTATCCAGAGGAAACATTCGTGGTCCCCTGAGGATGACACGTTAATGACTTTGAATCAATTGTCAACCGACCAGAACGTGGTCGGTCTGTGAGCTGCTGCTCTGAAGCCTCCAGTTTGTAATTTGTCTGTCGGCCATCTTGGTTTTTTGAAACCAGTAGAAAACACTTTTGGAGGAGAAGGTGGAGCTGAGGAGGAGTGAGGGGTGGAGCTGACCTGCTCTGTACTCTATCCTGATTGGGTGGTACAGCCTGTCAATCACACAGTAACCACGCCCCCTAATCCATCCCCTGCTTTATGGTCTATTTTCCTCTAAATGGACCAACATTTAAAAAATGAACATCATGTTGTATTGAAGACTTGAAACTAGAGACTGAGACCATAAACTCATTAGGAAAACGTTTACTGAGCTAATAAATCAAGGAGAAGTAGGGACATTTTCCCATAGACTTCAATACAATCTGACTTCTTTAACAACCAGTGGAGTCGCCCCCTGATGGTCATTAGAGAGAAGGAAGGTTTAAAGCTCTTCAGCTTTGGTCCATGTTCACTTTTATAAACTGTGAGTGTTTCAAATCAAAGTTCTCATTAAGAAATGAACAAAATCACTGTCTGAGAAACGACAAAACAGAAACACAACTTCACAGGTTGTTGGTCAGATCATATACTGAGCTCATAAGTAAACTTAAGTTCAGCAAGTGTAAAGTGCTGTTTTACTCTGGACTTGATTAGTCAGGACCAGAGACGTCTTCGTCAGGACCAGAGACGTCTTCGTCAGGACCAGAGACGTCTTCGTCAGGACCAGAGACATCTTCGTCAGGCTACAGAGGCTCTGACACACATTAAAAAAGGAAACACTGAGCACGAACAATTATTTTTGGTTATGAATTGTCAAATAGTTTTTCCTGTGTAAACAGTCAAACTGGCATCACATTGCCTTGATCCTCGCTTCCCTTCATTGGCTCCCACGAACCTACGTCCACTGTGACAGACAATCTATGGTTCACCCCCTTTGTCTAAAATCCCGCCACACAAAATGAAACCACGCCCACGGTGTCCCCTGCTGGAGGTGATTAACAAAATAAGCTCCACAGGCAAAACACACATTTTGGCTCCTACAATGAAAATAAAGTGATTTTTTGGGGGTTTCAATAAAATGATAAATATGAATATTATAATCTTGTGCTCTGGGCTGTTTTGACGTTTTAAACACCAATTATTAAGTGATTAATTCAGAAAATATCTGGCAGGTTCATCAATAATAAAAACTATTAGTTGCCTTAAATTCCAGTGCTTTGTCTCTGTGGTTGCTTGAACAGAGTTTTTTCCCCTAATGTCTTAGATGAATAAATAACCACACAAGCTTGGTCTGCGTTGTGGTGACAGTATCTTACTTTGAGCAAAGTAAACTTGCTTTACTGCCTGTGATAAAAGAGTCAACACAAGAATCACTCAAGCTTTTATTCAAAGTATTTGACTGTATCCAACAGAAGTTTCCTTCCCTGAAGAGGGTCAGTGACTGAACCACAGGTTTGGACTCTTTCACCACAGCTGCGAGTTTTCAAGGTCGAGTATGAATCTCAATCCTCATGTGTTTCTATAAAAACCTTTTCTTCAACAGAGGAAACCACTCAAGAACGTTTTCCCAAATTAAAACAACAAATGATCTGTACATATTTATATACACTCTCATTCTTTAAAGGAGCAACTGCAACATAACCGTCTCCTGAAGCTCAATAAAGCATCCGATTGAAAATATCTGGCCATCAGCAACGAGCCCATTGGTCGTCTGTCAGCAGGTCACTATGACCTCATCATTACTGGGTAACAAAGTCCACGGTCTGTAGGAGGTTGTGGAGGATGGACAGGTCAACACAACAAAGGACTACGACACAGGAGTTCGATTCCCATGTGACAGGAGAGACGCGTTTTTAACCCAAATCACTATCTTTTCCTGCACCTGACCAAGTCATGAACATTTAGAGACCGACTGCGTCAATGGCGGCGCGACTAGACCGTCTCCTAGGAAACGAAGGATCCAACAGGTGGATCATTTGCAGCCCAAAATATCTCAAGATTCATTGAGCGCTGGTAATGAAAATAATATGGCAGCAAAAAACACCAACATAGAGCCTGAGGATTAGACTTTCTAAGGTAAGGGTTGGGTTTCAGCTGAAGGTGCAACTGTTAAAAGCAGGGGTGAGTGTGACACTGACTTCAGTGGATAAATGAACAGATCTGGATCAGTCTGAGCCTTTGACTGGAGCCTTATCCATCCATTCTCATCCTCCATCTTTGATAGTGACGTCTAGAGTCACCTCTCTACATGGGACGCTCCTATTGGCTCCAGTGGGTGATGTCACAGCCAATCAGAGTGTCTCCTTCAGAGGCCTAGCTGTCAGCTGCTTGTAGCCAAAGTCAATGGGATCAATCCTGTATTTTTCTGATCTCAGAGTGAGGAGAAGTTGCTCTGAGTTTATTGTAGTGACAGAATAAAGACAGAGAGACATGGACAATAAGATATTTAGAGCATTAGAGGCTTTGGAGCTGATTTTTCATCATTACTGCTCCAAAGAATGAGCAGAACTCAGATCAGATAAAGAGAGAAACTTCAAATCAGCTCTAGAACAACACAAACACATGTGTGGAACTTTCTGTGTTGAAGTTTTCTTTGGTTATTCTGGTTTACAGTGTTTTTATCTAGAAAATAAGGAGAAATTCACTGTGTTTTTAGTTTCCTCTTGTTCTCTGAGCTACTATCCCCTATTACAGTGAACAGAGTCTTAACTGAGTCTCAGATATAATGAGCTGAGGTTGAGCTGAGTCTGAAGATGAGGAGACTTGGGGACAGTTTTTAAAATGACGACTTCAGAAGGAAAAACACAAAGAGATGAAACAACAGAAAAGACTTTATGTGGCTCTAAAAGTGTGGAGCTCCACCACAACATGACTGGATATGAAAACTCCTGAGTGGAGCCCAGATCGTTGCTGACAGGGAATGAATTACAGTCACCAGAGCGCCGCGTGTTTCACCGCCGAACGGGAATCCTTCAGATCAACAAATAAACAAAGCAGCCGGGGCAGGCCAGCGTTCCTCCTGTCAGCAGCATCTGCCAGCAGCAGGGAGGACGCTTCGCTTTCTCCCCTTGTCTCCTCTAATCCTGCATCCACAAAAAAAAAAAACCCTCCAAAAAACTCCTCCTGGACATCCTCCATCTGTTTCTTTTTTTTCCTCCTAAGTCTTTCAGACTCGTTCAGGCCTTGTCCTCTGCTGTCACGTCCGATTCCTCCTCCTCTACCAAACATCTCTTTTCCCCACTTCACCTCTCCACCCATCCCTCCATCTGCCTCCATCTTTGTCTCTCCTCAGGATGACTTAAACTCAGGGACGATTTCACAAGTGGCATCGTCCCTGTTACTCCCCAAATTTCCAGAAAACAGACCTGAGGGAGGCTCACTACTCTCCGTGGCCCAACCTGGAGTATTTATGTCTCACTTGAAAACCATCACTCTGACACACCTGATTAATTTTGACATCATGTGTCTTTTCCCACAAATGAAGTGCAAACAAAGCCTGTGCAGATGCAACAAAAAGGAGGATTTATAGTGAAGAGCTTCGTCCTTACTCCTTCGCCGAGTTGCCACCTCACATGTAAATTGTTGCTTTCTCCTCTAATCTCCAGCAAAAACAAGGATGACTGGATTAAATGGTTCCCAAAGGGGGAGGAGGATGGAGGAGGAGGAGGAGGAGGATGGGGATGGAGGACACACTGCTGCTGCTGCTGCTGCTGCTGCCTCCCTCCTCCTCCTCCTCCTCCTCTTCTTCCTTCTCCCTTCAAAAAGAAGAAAGACCAAAAAAAAAAAAGAAAAGCCTGTACATCAGCATGGAAAATAGCAGCAGACAGACAGTGAGACAGATAGACTGGGAACAATGACACCAGCTGGGAAACAACAATAGGAAATAAATATCATGTGGCAGGCAGGCGGTCATCCCTCCATCCATCCCTCCATCCATTAAACATCCCTGCTGTACAGGCGTCTTTGTGGCCTTCACACCTGCATCTGACTGACTGACTGACTGTGATGTGCTCTGAATATCAAAAATATCCCATTTCTCTCTTAAACGTTTCCCTCCTCCAAAGAAAAAGATGCTGGCGGGGTTTGTGTCATGTGAAGGATCAGGCGGCTGCAGGTCTGAGGTGAAAGCTGCTGTGTTTGTGTTTGTGTTTGTGTTGTTGGTGTGTGTGTGTAACCATTTGGCCTGGAGACAATAAAGCATCTTACCTTCTCGGCTCCTCTGTGTTTCTTGGCGGCCGGTGTGTCGTCATGCTGCCGCCTGACAACAATAGCGCCGCCGCCGCTTTTAACTCCACAATCCAGCGCGGTTTTACCGGCGGCGCCGCCGTTACTCCCGCTATTATTGTTGTTGTTTACGTTGTTAGTGTTGCTATTATCTCCCATGATCCTGGAGTCCGGTGAGGCGCAGTGGCAGTGTCCGGGGCCGTCGCGGCACAGATGATGCTCGGGCAGGGCGGACGAGAGGAAGACGGAGGGCGGAGGAGACGAGCCATCGCCGGGCTTCTCCTTCCTCGTCCGGACAGGAGGAGCCGGAGGAGCGGCAGGGGCAGCGGCGGCGTCCCTCTCCCTGTCTCGCTCCCTCTTCCAGCCCCGGATCACGTTTTTCGCCTTCCTCTCCTCCTTGCCTTTGGCGCATGTCGCAGAAGGGGAGGCCGTGGTCACTTCGGAGATGCCGTTGTTGTTGTTGCCGCTGCCGCCGCCGTCCGCCTCTCTGCTGACCGCTGAAATCATCTCCGGACCTTCTCCACCGACGCTGCGTCCTTGAGCCTCCCGGCGCTGCTGCTGCTGCTTCCCGAGCCCGACGCACACCTCTCCGCCGCCGCCGCCGCGCACCGCGACGGCAGCCGCTGAGTGATCCGCCGCTGCCGCTGCCGCTGCCGCTTCCTCTCGTCCTTCCCGACCGGCTCGGCCGCGTTTATGCGCGGATCTCCTCGACTCCAACCCGCCGCTGCCGCCGCCGCCAGGTCCCCGGGTCTGGAGCGAGGGCAGGGCCGCGTGTCTGTCGGCTGAGCCAGCGGCGCTGGAGGAGGAGGAGGCGGAGGAGGAGGTGATGGGGATGGAGATGGAGGAGGAGGAAAAGGAGGAGGAGGCGGTGTGGTTGGGTGACAGCTCCCTGCAGTCGGTCAGCAGCCCTCCATTCTCCCCAGCTCTGAGGAAACGGTTCATCTCCTTTCCTTGTCTCCTTTGTCGATCTCCACAATAATCAGCATTCAAGTCATTGTCAGGCGCCGCAGTGAGGCTCCCAGCTCCCAGCTATAGGTGCACACATGCAGGTCTGTCATAGGCTGCTGGATCAGGCCTGGCCCTTCACGATCCACAACTCCGGCTGAATGACAGCTGGTTTCTGACAGACGGAGGTGCCTCTGGTGCCCGGCTCCCGCCTCTAGAGCCAGAAAACAACATGACAAATAAAGCTTTAAAAATAACCACAGAAAGACCACAGATGTGTTAAAAATAAATCAGAATAACCGCTTTATTCTAATGTCTTTTTGTGTTTAATTTCTGACAATATTATTATTATATAAGCTTAAGGGCTTTTATTTTCTTACTCTGACAATGAATACATGATGTCTTCAAAGCCACAAATCTGATTTTGAAGTAAATGCTCTGAGGTGTCACAGTTTGGCCACAGGGCGGCGCTGCAGTGTTTGTTTTAGTGTTTAAGCATCAACTCAGGTGTATCTGATGAGATTGGACCAGATTTAATGGCCTGATGCAGAGACTGGACCAAGGCTGTTTGAGATCAGTTACCAGTTTATTAGGTACATCCACAGTGAAACCTCCCTCATGATGTTGATTTTTGTTTCAAAAATGTTGATTGAATTATTTTTTGGAGGCTGTAGTTTGTGGTGCTGTTGAACTGTGTTTATAATATTCTGTCCACACAACAGACGCATCTATGTCCCAATACGACACAACAGCAGCACAAACATCAGCCTCCAGAATGGTCATAAAGCTGAATCAGCAGCTTTGTGTAACAGTTTGTGCAAAAGCTGAAGGCCATAACTGTGATGATGGAGGATCTAATGCAGGACCGTTGTATTAGGCTGCACTAGTTGTAGCTCAGAGAATCCAATAAACTGACAAGAGCTGGATTCTGTAGCTTAATTTCTACGGAAAACATCTGCTAACTATTCACTTAGTGAAGTGTGAGAGATATTTAAGGTGCATCTGTGTTTTCTTCAGGGTAGAAACTAAAAAATCTCCAATGGATTAAAGAGGGAAAAGCAGATCAGGAATAAAGTGTTTAAATCCAGAGATTATTGTCACTGAGCTCTCTCTCTCTCTCTCTCTCTCTCTCTGTGTGTGTCTGTGAACAGTGTTACTGCAGCTGCCGAGGGGAACAGAGTCAGTTCATCGTCTTCATTCAGGAGAAATTTGCACCGAATGAATTAGATGCAGGGATTTATTAGAAGTCATCAGTTTTAGAGAAGCTCCTGACAGCTCATTTCCAGGAGGGAAACTGAGTCCAGCACGAGTTTGTTTGAAACCAGAGACAAACACACCACAACCTTTAGTCTGAGAGCTGGGAGATTTTGTACCAGTGTTGAGAATGTTTATCTTTGATTTTATTTATTTGAGACTCAAACCATTGCTTCTGTGTTTCATGAACGTTTACTTATTGTCAACAAATCCCATGAAAAGCACCAAAACAACAACGACTGTCTCCAACTAACAAGTTCTGAAGTGATGTGTGTATCCGAAGCCTTATTATCCTTCGTTATCATGGACACACACACACACACGCACACACACACGCACACACACACACACACACACGCTGCCCCAAATATTCACTGAAGCTCCAAATGTGGATTAATCCACCGCTTAAATTAGTCCCCAACAAACAGTTTGATTCTGTTTGTTTGATAAAAACTTTAGTGAGCAGCTGTTTTAGGAAATTACTGAAACTATATTTTTTAATGGTGTTGATTTTAGTTCTTTGGTGGGAACCAATGAGGTTGGAGCTGAGGACCTGGAGAATATACACAAAGTGATACCAACACTACATGAGAAACCAGCTGAAATCATCAAGAACCACTAGGAAAGCCTGAAATACAGACACACATAAACAACTGTATTTACTTATTCTGAGCTGTTTCAATTTGCATTCAATTTGCATTTCCCTTCAACTGTTCAATTCCTTTGAACAGCATTAAAACATGAACAATTTTCCCTCTCGGCTGCTCATTTTTACATCTGATATGAGGTGAACACAGAATCCAGAAAGCTCTATGTAAATAAATAGCTCCAGTATGTTCAGACCAACTACTCCTAAAAATGTTTCTGTACGAGGTCATCAAAGCCACTAGATGTCGCACTAGACACCAGTATCTGAGACGCAGCTGGATCCTTTCATAGGCTTCATCTGGGCACTTCATGGTCAGAGAGTCAGCTTTGGATTCATCTGGGATCAGTCAAACCAATGACTGATGGAGCCGAGGTTCACCAGTCGACCAGGGGTTTGCACGTCCAGTCGGCCTGACCGCTGCGTACTGCACCGTGTCATCTCGAATGGGGGTGGAGCTTGTGTGAGGGCGGAGCTTTGCGAAGGCTAATTATTTGACAGGAGACTTCTGTGCTTACGTAGAAGCATTAATTACAACACACCGAGGGGGTGTGGCGCCGTCCAGCTCTGGACGCCATTACTTCACTACATCTTCACACAGAAAACAGTTGTTTGCAGCTGTATTTGTTGTTTAAGGACATTCAGGACATGCTAAACCAGGCTGAACACGTCACAGCCTCCTCTCTGTAAGAGATGAAACCGACATCCATCTTCTCAAACGCTCTGGAAAAGAAGCCAAACTACAGGAAATGTCATGAGTTTGTCAATCACTGACCAGAGGCTCTGATAAGAGATTTGGGGCAGCAGGAGGAGAAAGAAGAGGGGGCAGTGAAAAGTCAATAGGTCTGTGACACACTCAACCACCATCAAACCAAACAAACAGCCACTATACAGACTGACAGACGGGGTGAGGGGGCGTGTCCTCTGAGACCACACCAGTATATGGTTCAGCCAAAACAATGCGACATGGGCAAGAAGAAAGTGAGTCCACTCAAAGACGGACGTGAGCTGTAAATGAAGTTAATTCTGTTGTCGGCGTCATGGAGAACTACACCGACGACTTGTTCTCTTTTAAAAGAAGAAGCACGATGTCCAAACCTCCCTGTGCTGCACACAACACGGCTGGACATCACCGGTAGGACAATGAAGGCCTGCAGTGCTTTGATTAAACTTTACCGTCATGTGCTCTGCAAAACACTTTCCAGAGCCATCCTCCCGTTTCTGACTTTCTGTAGGCGGCGCTGTTTCTACTGGTTAATCCATCCAAGCCAAGCACAACTGTTCTTCTTCTTCAGTTTATTTCTAAATGTGTTTACGGTGGCGCGGCACAGGCAAAGGCTTTCTGCTGGTCAATGAAATATCTTGACAGTTATTGGATGAACCGCAGTGAAATCTGATAGAGATTCATGGTCTCCAGAGGATACTGGTCTCCTGGTTTTATCTTAAATGTCACCAACAGGTTTGCTGTTGTGGTTCTGAGTGTTTGAGTGATATTTTTACAGCTTGATCTAATATCTCAAACATAAACTTAAACTCTAATGACTTCATCGACCTTGAGCATTTGGTTTTTTTATTGAAATATCAACTAATTATTTCAATTAGGCTGAATTGAAAGTCAGTGAGTCATCAGTGAGGGTGGTTTAATATATCATATGCATTTTCAGTAAAAAATACTGAACTTTTGGTCCTTTTCTTTAGTTTATCCAGCTGACATAAAGGTTCAGAGAAAGACAACCTGATTTATGAAGCTTAATGTTGCTTCATAAAGAGCCGTGGACTGTTGTGTCCAGGTGTTTCTATTATTCTGTCCAATGAATGTCCTCCGTGACGTCACTCATTGGTTTGTGAGCTGCCTCCAGTTTGTAATTTGACCAGCCCATCTTGTTTTTTGGAAATCAGAAAAAACCATATTTGGAGGAGAAGCGAGACCATAAATATAAAACATTTGAGATAATAAATCAAGGGAGAAGCAGGGACATTTCCACTTCTATATAATCTGACCTCTTTTAACAACCAGTGGAGTCGCTGATGGACATTAGATAGAGTGAAGGTTTCAGGCTCTTCAGCTTTGGCTTCACTTCTCAGACGCAGAGTCTATGGTTCAGACCCTCTATGTCAGTGAAGGTCAGTTAGACAACAGGAACATCTCATTGCTCCAGATCAGAGATTGGTGACTACAAACAGGGACAGAGTCAATGTAGCATATTTTTAAAATCTATTTATTTTATTGATTATTGTTTTTTTTTTAAAGTAACAATACAGAAGAGCTTAATTTTGGGCCTGATATTCAGTTGATCCCTAGTTGTCCACAAGTGTTGTGTCTTCCAGAGTCACACAGCCTGAGGTCAAAGGTCAAGTTTTCTATTGTCTGTTTTGTTAAAGCAGTGGCTCCAAAGTATTTTGTCTCAGCATGGATAAAATATTTTTAAAGTAAACCTATAAACACACAGACTCTTTGTTGTGACCTGAAAAGAATACATTTGCAGCAATATCTGAAATTAAAGTGAATCACAACAAGGGTTTTTAGTTGCATTTACATGACTAAGCTGACAGACTTTAAAAAGACTGACACTTCCTGTGTTGTCATTATTTTCATGACCTGAAAACCCCGAGTTGCAGTTTATGCAGTTTATGTTTGTGTTTCAAAGGGCGTCTGGTCTCTGTTTACACAGCACAACACGCACAGACTCTGCAGCCTTCACTCATTATTGTCCAACCATAATTAATGCGAATCAGTCCAAGCAACTGAATTCAATTAAATCTCATCATCTTCATTTCCAGCAGTTGGAATTGAATTGTCCGACTCCGGATGTTCAAACGTGAAATAATAATTCACGCGTTGTTGTTTAAACAAGAGCAGGAGGGACGTTAACAACAACAAGAGATAAGAAAATGAAAAATACCTGCACTTTATGCAGAGTGGCAGCACATGATTGTGTAGCAATTTAATACACATCTAATCCTTATTAATTAATTTTAAAACATTGTAGAAAAATGAAAAAGAGGAATCAGCAAAGTTCAAAGTAGAAATCAAACAGCAGAGCAGTGTTTGTGTTTCAAAGTGCAGCATTTTGTGTGTGTGTGTTAATGACTGCCAGTCAGCCACACACACACACACACACACACACACACACACACACACACACACACACACACACACACACACACACACAGTGAGTCAGTTCCATCATGAAACAAATGTTTTCACGTTTCTGTTCAACAAATCAGATTTAGCATCTTCATCAGGGATCATTACAGGTGTCGATGCTTCTGAACTTTGGACAGAGCCAGGCTAACGGTTCCCACCTGCTCCCAGTCTTTATGCTAAGCTAGGCTAACATTCTTACTCCAATGTTGTATTTGCAAACGTGACAAGTCTCAAGACAGGTGAAAAAACTGTTTCCAAAAAATAACTTTTCCTTTAAGGTTATGATGATTAGACGATAGTGGACTGTTACAGAGTGTGTGTACTTGTGTGTAAGTCAGTCTATCTTCTACAATAAATAGTGTAGGTATTTGTGTATCTGAATGCGTGTGAGAGATAAACTATGTGACGAGATCGACATGAAAGGAGACAAGAGACTCCATAACATGTTTGTGGTCAATGTGGCCCAGTAACCCACAGCTGATACCAGTCAGCTCAGATTAAACACACACACACACACACACACACACACACACACACACACACACACACACACACACACACACACACACACACACACACACACATATATGATTTCACTGATTTAATTTGGCCTCATTACTGAGAATCAATCAGATCTTTGTCTTTTTGGGAAATGGGATGAAATCTAAGACACTTTAGAGAATTTGCAACAGAAATTAATTTGCCCATTTTCCTGAATGAAATAGTTTTTTTTTTCTCAGAATAAACAAATAAAAAGTGGTTGTAGGTGCGACCTGTTAGTCCAGTGGTTAGGGAACACGCCACCTGAGCAGCTGGTTTGGCTACCGGCATTCAATTCTCCTGCTCTGTCCCATTCCCTGTCAGTCTCCTGACCTATAAACAAAGGCAAAATGTACTAAAAAAGTAATTTAAAAAAGTTTGTAGAAAGTTTAAATATAATAACAAAATGATATGATATGACAGTGATCCCCTGTAACACAAACATCAGTCCCAACATCTCTGCTGAAGAGAGGATTAGTTCACTGGACTGTTACTGTGGTCAGTGAGAGGTGTTTTCTCTTCCTGACCCTCCTGCCCTGCATTAGTCTGAACAGTAAAGATAAAATAAACAATCAAATGTGTATCAGCAGGGGAAACTGATCAAATATCATCCCGCTCTGGCGGCCATGACGGGTAAAAAAAAAAAAAGAGAGAAAAAAGAGAAGAGCGTTTGTTCCTGTGTAAACTGAGCCAGAGAGAGAGACGCATGGGAAATCACCGTGTTCCCACTGACACCAAATATCTCAACATGTTCCTTCTGCACAGACTTCATGTGAACACAACACAACACAACACAAGATTCTGCAGCAACAGGGATCAGAGCGAAAAAGAAACTTTAGTCTCCAAACAAAGCTGGGTAAAATGTCCCTGATCAAAGGTTTACACACACACACACACACACACACACACACACACACACACACACACANACACACACACACACACACACACACACACACACACACACACACACACACACACACACAGTCCTGTCGTGTGATTGGCTGTGACATGTGAGACCAGGACGCCCAGCAGACACTCCCACAGGCAGGTGAAGGAGCAGGGGATCGGGCTGCAGGGTCAGTTCACCTCTCAGCTCTCACGGCGCCGTTCAGGACGTTTGGTGGGTAAAAACCGTTGAGCGTGATGACTGAGCTGTGTGTGAACCAGCAGACGTCCCAGGAAGACGCCAGGAAGTGCAACAGAGGAGCCGCAAAGCACGAGGACAGGGATTATCAGTGAGTCTCTCACTACAAACGGGGTTGAAGGGAAGATGTATAGACAGACAGATGCTACTGAATGATGGTTGTAACAGCCGTTGTAATGGGAGTGGAAATATTTCTATTAATGCAGATTTTAATTGATCAGTCAACAAATGATCATTTTTAATAGATCAGATCTAAAATACTTTCTTGTTCCTGCTCCTCAAAAGCGAAATTTTCTGTTTTGATTTCTGGTGACAATAATCCTGAGTTGATCCCTGATAAACTGGATGAAATGATCTTATCAAAGACAACAGTAACCCTTATCAGTGTTTACAGTATGTTGACTGATAGATACAATAAATCACTACAGTTTGTCCACCAGAAAGAACTGACAAGTTCATTTACACACTGTGAATTATGTTGTTCATCTTAGTCCAAAGCCTGTTTGTACACACATTAACCCTTTTAAAGCCACATCAAGTCTTTTCTTTTCTGTCACAGAGTCTCCACACATTCAGAATCATCACAACCAGCTAATCACTACATAAATAAATGTTCTTATTTTTTAGATAAAAACACTGTAAACCAGAATAACCAGAGAAAACTTCAACACAGAAAGTTCCACACATGTGTTTGTGTTGTTCTAGAGCTGATTTGAAGTTTCTCTCTTTATCTGATCTGAGTTCTGCTCATTCTTTGGAGCAGTAATGATGAAAAATCAGCTCCAAAGCCTCTAATGCTCTAAATATCTTATTGTCCATGTCTCTCTGTCTTTATTCTGTCACTACAATAAACTCAGAGCAACTTCTCCTCACTCTGAGATCAGAAAAATACAGGATTGATCCCATTGACTTTGGCTACAAGCAGCTGACAGCTAGGCCTCTGAAGGAGACACTCTGATTGGCTGTGACATCACCCACTGGAGCCAATAGGAGCGTCCCATGTAGAGAGGTGACTCTAGACGTCACTATCAAAGATGGAGGATGAGAATGGATGGATAAACACACAGAAGTAAAGCAGCAATGCTCCATCGAGGAGCAACAACGCTCTAAATATAATGTGATTTTTGGAAGTTTTCTGTGGACTTAATAAGGTTAAAATGTTTAAAACAACTGCAACTATTCATATATTTTGTTGAGTTGCGTTACATTATACCAAATGTCTTCAAACCAGAAAAATCAGCGTTTTTTAATTAAGGTAACGGTCTCATTTGGTCACCTGTCAATCTGTGACTGTTGAAATATACTTTTTATGTGTCTGATGTTATTTTTCTTATCTAAAAACCACCAACAAACATTGACAGAGTACATATTGTTCATCTGGTAATAATACTGTATCATAAATATTTTGGTTTCCGTTTGGTCTGATATGTTATATAACAAAGAAACAGGAAAAAAAAAAAGTCAACCTCACATTTACTCTCTTATCTGACAAGTTGAGTCCAATTTGTCCATTTATTCTACTTACGATCAAAGGAACACTCCACCGATAAAGTCCTTCATGCTAGGGCCTGATTAACCCAGCGGGGGGCAAAGACGGGCAACAAGCCCCTACTCACCCCATCATTTCTCCCAATCACTGTAAGTAGACTCCTGTGCAGCACAGCAGGCTGTATACTGGAACAACGAGTGCCTTAACCCTAGATTTTAAGTAAGGTCCCTCTAAGAGATGGTGAGAGCTTCACACACTGAATCATCACTAACGTGGAGTCCTCACGGGCCCCTGTGGATCAATCGATCTAATAAGAGACCCAGGCTGGATTGGAGTTGATGGTGTGTACAGAAGGATTACTGCGTTTCCAACTCCATGCATGTTTGTTATTCTGCTCTTTCTAGTGGGTTGAGTAACTGTTAACTTCTCGCCTGCAGCTCAGATTTGGAGAATGTGGCTGAGGAGCGTCAGAGAAACGGGAGGACGGCCGTCGAGTCTCTCCAGGCTGTTGCTGATCAGGAGCAAAGGGAGCTCACAGGCAGGAGGAAACCTGCGTTAGTCAGGTGAGCTGCAGGATGTGGTTTGTTTTTCTATGTTTTAAATGAATTATGTTTCACTATCATTGTTACTTTTGGTGCTTATAGTACATGGGGATGGTTATAAACACATTAAAAGTTTCTCATCTCAGAACTGAGAATAATTTTAATTTGAGACATAATTATTTATGGATGATAGTTGATGTTGTGACATTATGATTAATCCCAATATAGAACACAGTTTATCAGCACAGCTGGTTTAAAATCTTGGTATTATGACCAAACATCTAGACATGGGGGTGTTTGAGGAGATCAGTAAAATCCAAGTCTCTAATAGAGTTTGTATCTTTTGTGTACAAGTGAGAATTTTGACATGACTGCAGCGCCACAGGAAAGGTCAAGGGTCAGCAAGATCATTTAAGGTTGTTGTTTAAATATTTACATTCACTCATCTGTCAGATGTTTCTATCAGACACGACTTACAGTGAGGGACATGTACAGAAGTACAGCTTCAGTGCAGTGGAGACCTGGTGTCAGTATTAAGTGAAACATCTGTTAAATCGGTGCAAGAGATCAGATCAGAGCCAGTTCGACCTGTCAGTGTTTCAGGAGGAGGTTTCTCTGAAGACATGAGTCTTGAGGAGCTTCCTGAAGACGGAGGGACGTCCCCACTCTGATCTTCGATCTCTGAAGTGAAAGTGTTCTCTCACGGTAAAGAACCGTGTTGGATCAGCAGTAAACAGCTGGTGAAAACAGTATTAGCAGAGCATTAACAGCTAAAGGGCCAGATGTTTCCCTCAGGAGCCGGTGGAGACCAAACATGGAGCTAAAAGAGAGGAAACACTGGACTGACATCGTCAGGTGACACAAACATGGCTCAGAATGAATAGTAATGCTGCTCTGTGTCTGTCAGCTTAGTAAGTAGGTACAAAGTGGTGACTGTGATGTGAGGCTTGATTTTACTGCCTTAAGGGGTAAAATAACTCGTGGAATAATTAGTGTTGTACATTTGAATCAGAGGACAAAGGGCCACAGGCAGACGTGTAAGGAGTAATATAATGATTTATATAGCGTGGCATTAGTTGCATAATATGTTAATGCCTCTGTGTGTGTATTGATCTTGTCGACAGGTCAAAGACCTTTGACCACTCTCTGCTGACTCAAGTCCAGACAGACTCAGACTCAAAGATAGAGAGGAAGAAGTCTCACTACAGCCAGGTGAGTTGTCATTAGAAGTCAACCCTGATAGACATTTTATTACAGATATAAACATGGCAGCCACTATCAGACAGCTGTTTTCCCAGCTGTGGCAGATCACATGATTTCTGCTGACTGGCTTGTTTCCGACATCATTATCTTATTGACATGGCAGTGGCACAGTCAACGCCTGAGGAGGTGCATCATTGAACCACACACAATATTACTGCACCGACCCATTATGATATATTATAAAGAGGTATGTCGATTTTCATCCGTGCTGCAGCATCATGTGATTTTAATGTTTTTTGTTTTGATTATTTTCGTTTTAAAATTAAATTGCAGAAGAAGTGGGATAATTTAAATCCTAAAAATGTTTCTGTCCCCAACAGATAGAGTTTCTTTTTCTTTTAAAGTTATATTTTTGGGCATTTTAGACAAAGATAGGCAGGGATTTGAACCAGGGACGGGGCTTGTGCGCTCACATGGTATAATCCCTAACCATTCAGGTATCAGGCCGCCCCCCACAAAAGATGTGGTTTCATTCATACAATAGTAAACGTTCCTCAGAAGAGAAAGCTTAATGTTGAAGAACACTGAGGAGACATTAAGCTTTGAATGCAGACGCCCCTTGGCACAAAATCTTGGAGGCCCCCGGCTCCCTATATCTGGTTTTGAGTTACAGGTTCTCAATGGAGGCTTCAGTCTCTTGGAAACACCTGCAAACACCTGGCGCTAACACTCAACTATGAACTAGGAAATATTATCCAAACCACAATGTGACCAAGTGCAGTATGCAAATGAAAGGAGCTGCAATTTTTTGTGTCACAACACACCATAAATTAAGCATCGTGATGTTACAAAGACAACACAAACTACTGATCATTCTGCACACACACAGGATCGTGCTTGTTTCGAACAACAATACTCAAAAAAATAGTCCCTAAACAGGACATCAAAAGGAGATTTTGATTGTTTCCGTCCTACCTGTGTCTGATTTACACTGATCACAACCTGAAGGACAATATCAACACCTGTAGATACTCTGTCATTCAGGATATACAACACATGGCTGTGATTATACTTTCAGCCAGCAACAACAATATCAGTGTATGAGCCTGCAGTCTGTAGCTTAATGGCATAAACACACACACACACACACACACACACACACACACACACACACACACAGCTCTGTTTAAATGGCCCTATAACAAATCATGTATACAAACTGACCTCGAACCCAACACAAAGCACTGATGCCAACTGTCTCTGACTTTTTAAACAAACAGCTCAAAGATGTGACAGTCCGTGATGTGATGATTAAACAACGACGAACCGACCTCGTGACGCTCTTCTTCCTGGTCTTCCTCATTGAAGTCAATCCACCGTTAGAGTCCAGGTGTGCGACGCTGCTGATTAAGACGTCAGGTGTTGTCTCGGTTCATTTTCAAATCTCGCGGCCTGAGTGTGGGCAAAACATCGCGAGATATGAGAAATTAAGTTAATGAAGCGATAAATTGTGAGTCCGCTGAACTGGTGACCTGCTCAGGTGGAGGTGAACCGGTGTCTGTGACGTCGGCTGTGACGTCACTGCCCTCCTTTTTCGAATGCTAACAAACCGAGCAGCCGCCATTTTGAAAAAAAAAAAAAAGCGAAAATAGATTGTGTGTTTGTCCGAATCATTTACTCTTCCCGCCTTTGTCTTTAAGGCTCCAACGCGTGTTTTCCATGATGTTTAAAGAAGAAGCATCTTTAGCAAACAAACGGCTTTGGCGCTAAATTCCCACGGTCACCGCTTGACCTTTGACCTCAATCGTCATCATCACGAAGTGACGCAGCTGCTAATCGATCATAGTATTTTTTTTTAAGGTAAAGTAACAACGGATTGGTAATTCAACACATAAATACTCAATAAATTAATGTGATTTTTATAAAAAAAAACAAAACAAAAAACAAAATAAAAAAAACGCCACAGTCTGATTGGACGCCCCCCACAGGTCGGAGGTCCTCATGCACCAGACCCTGGATAATCCCACTACTGTGCTGTGGAGGATATAATACATTTACAATGAGTTTTTTTTGTCATTTTTTATATTTTTTTTATCTATATAATTGTGTAATTGTGTTGTGTAATTCATGAATTCCTGAGCTCTGAGGGCCACTGTAGTTCGGCCCAGGATGGGGCCCCTGAATTGGGACACAGCTAAACTTTTAGAGTCCATCCAACATTTTGGGAGAAATGTCACCCAACACTGTCTGTTACTGCAGGATCCCTGCTTGATGCCTTCAAGTGTGAGTCTGTGAGCTGGGAGAAAAATCTTTACCTGAAGAGCAGCTTCAATGTTAACAGTCATTTTTCATTTTTTTCACAGTGGAATATATTAATATAAAACCACTTGTCTGTCATCTCTGCACTTTAATTGACGCCAATGTGACTTGGGATCAATTTTGATATTAATATTTATGCTAAAAACTAAAATTGTATCTTAAATTGTATCATAAATAAGCTGCCTAATGTTTATTTCATAAAGTCTCTAAATATGAGCCCAGCACTGATTGACAGCTTCAATTCAAAAAAAATATTCAGGCATTCAAAACCCCACATCTGCCAAGTCTCAACTCCTCTTTCAACCATGCATACGCAAGCATCACTCAGCACTGTCTAACCGTGTGTGTGTTTGTGTGTGTGTGTGTGTGTGTTTCAGCTCTCAAAGACCAATTGCCAGTACCATAAAATATTTAAGGAGATCAGCAAAGAAGAACAGCTCAGACAGAGTAAGTCTTTCATGACCACAACTATCTGCTCCACCTTAAATACTGAATGAGGGATTAGATAATAGTTGAACATTTGATACCTATGAGCTGTTTGTTAAACCCTAGATAATGATTTAATGCTTATAGGATAAATCTCAATTCATCAGTGACTCTGTTCAATTCTAATCTAATGCAATCACGTAAAAGTAAAGGAGTGAATTTGAATAAGTTTAAAATCTCTGGTATATTATGTTCATTCTCATTCTACACAAAGGGCACAGTTATACAGTGTATATGTATAATTACACTTTGTTCCCTCCATCAATTCTTCCCTCCCAAATCCCCCAAACAGCAAACAAATCAGAATCAAAACCTCAAATATGGAGTGTGTGTCATCCCACCATGACGTCAACCGTTGGTTTGTGAGCTGCTGTTTTGAAGCCTCCAGTTTGTAACTTGTCCATCTGCCATCTTGGTTTTTTGGTTTCTGTCTTTTTTGGATCTCAACAATGTACTTAATAATATATATAATATTAAATCTTTTTTCCACTAAACTGAAGCAGTAAAAGTTTAGTATGTTGCATGTTTCCCCTCAGTGACCTGATGTTATTCCGCTGTTTGTCAGGTTACACCTGTGCTCTGCAGAAAGACATCCTGTACCAGGGCCGGATGTTTGTCTCTGATCACTGGATCTGCTTCCACTCAAAGGTGTTTGGCAAAGACACAAAGGTACTGGACTGAACGGGGAAAAAGTTTTCTGTTCGGAACTCGTGAAGAGATTTAAATCTTTGCCTTCTCAAGTGTCTTTGGCTCCAAATCCTTAGACTTTCTCACCTACATCTCATGTTTCCACTTCAGTGTTTGGAGCCGAGACTTTGAGTTGAACCCATGTTTTTCAATAAGGCTGAGTGTTATCATGTCTTTGTGGTGTCAACTGCACAGGAGCAGGTTTGTCTGTTGAGACATGTTGGTTTAAATTATTAAGATTTACCTGAAGGGGCTTCACAGAAAACTTTGAAGTATTCACTGTGGTGCAGGGCACGGTGAACAGGAAACATCAATTATTATTAATATCATCTATTTGAAACTTAAGAACAAGTAAACTGATAACAAAGAAGATAGTGAGGTGAAAGACAAAACATAATTTAATTCACTGAACTTTTGTTCCAGTAAAAAGTTCTCATCGGTTCCTGATTTATCTTTTCTGTTCTGGCAAAAACTGTCTACATAATATAAAAATTTATACGGTTTAAAAATCTAAATCAGAGCTATAGATTAAAACAGACAAGACAGGCCATGTGGATTTACACAAAAAGACACAAAGACAAAAAACAATACATGGTTAATATAAGGTTAATACATGTACTAAAATGAAAGGGTAAAAAGTGAGGGGTCATGTTCTGTAGCTACAGAGACATTTAGTCCAATAACACAATCTGAATTAGTGATAAACAGTGACAAACGTCACCAAAATGCTGATAAAATGCAGCTCTGTGAGATTTATTGATGATTGATAATAGGTCCTGTCTGCTTGTGGAGCTAACTGGTGTGCTTGCTAACTGCTAACACACTAGCATGAGTGAGCCGAGTCAAGCTACCTGCTGGTTAGCTCAACAGCTAACCAGCCAAAGAAACGTATGTGTTCCCCAAAAACGTGTGGATGTTACACTGCAATGACGTGTGTTGAGCTGCACATGGACCCTCATGAACCCGTGTGGACCTAAGAACTATATTTTAAGTTTTATGAATGACTGTAGACCAAGTAGCATTTATTTTGTGAGGTGGAGGTCACCAGATTGTCAGAATAAGAAAAAACATGCTGATCTTAAAGGTTTACATATGGTCTAAAGGTAAACCTCCACATGTTCTTTGACAACATATGTCAGAAATGTTAGCTAACAGTGAGCTAACACTTAGCTAACACTTAGCTAACAGTTAGCCTGCTCTGTGATTGAGCTAAATGTCTCCAGTTATCAGCCTGTTAACGATCAAACAGACGAAGCCATTGATCGGAGACTGAAGACCAGGTCAATTAAAGAGAATCAACTGAAACCTCCGACACGATGTCAAGGTGATGTCGTCGTCAGGACTGAGACTTGAACACTACCTGTTGATTCGCAGTTGCTGAAGTCAGCATCTCATAGCGATGAATAGACAGCTGAGAGGATAAGGCGACCGAGTCCCGTTATTTTGAGACCTTGGTTCAATTCCCAGGCAGCTGGACTCGCTGCTGCTTTGCTTTTCTAATCTCATGTTTCCTGTTTTGTCAATGACCTCTGCACCAAACGACAAAAAAAAAAAAAAAGACACCAAAAGACAAAAATGAAAAAGAAATTCCACAATAGATAGTTTTCCTTCCAAGTTCACCACAACACCACTGAAGCAGTAGCCCTGTTGTGTTTGTGGATGTTTGGGAGTTAAATGAGTTTTATTTTAGTGTCTAAGTCCTTGGTCTGAAACAGTTTGAGAAACACTGGTGAACATGATGAGGTTTCAAAGCTCTTATTGTGACAGTGTGACCATTACTTCCCACAGGATGAGTGTTACTGTACCTACAGAGAGTGAAACTAGTCCCTGCGGGGCTCAGCTGTCGTTCATCCTGGTGTTTGTCTGTCCCAGATTGCCATCCCAGTGGTGTCCATCACCCACATCAAGAAGACCAAAACTGCCATCCTGGTGCCAAACGCTCTGGTGATCGCCACCGCAAATGATCGGGTGAGAGAGAAGAGTCATCGTTTCCGCTCAGCAGGATTTTATTCAAGCAGAATGAAGTGTACTTTTATTTAGGCCCCGTGGAAAAGGTTTCTAAAATCCCCAATAAATGCTCTCAGATACACAAATTCAGTTCACTCATAGTCATAACTTAACCAGCCAACTTTTCTGTGTTGATCAAGTTTTTTATTCTATCAGCAACTAAGAAACCTGGAGGCTGCGATGGAAACACTAGAGCTGTTGTGTTTTTTGTTGCAGTACGTGTTTGTGTCCCTCCTGTCCAGAGACAACACCTACAAGTTCCTGATGTCCGTCTGTCTTCATCTGGAGGTAGGACAGGTTTAATTATTGTTAATCACAGACAGAGACAAAGTTTTGTTAATGTCTCGTTTTCGTTTTCTCTCAGGGATGAGTCTCCGATATTGAACTACAAAAACACAAACATGACTTAAATTGACAGATTTTTAAACTTCTAAATTCAACATTTCCCTTTGGAATAGTTTCACTTTAGTTGAATGTCTTTAAGATTCTAATATAACGTGAAAACTAATTATTCCTTGTGTTTTATCTCAAAAGGATGTTGCTGTTAAACGATAGATGTATAACATAGAGGCTGGGATTTGATTTGTGGCAGTTGTTTCATATTTTTCTGATACCAACCAGCTTTAGTTAACTGAAAACCAGTTTCCAATGTCTGGAGGATCAGTATGAGATGTTTTTATCCTCAGGAGAAGAGTCCATGCAGCAGCCCCATCCCCTCCTCAGCAGAGAACAGCTTCAGAGGTCAGAGGTCACCTCTAGCACCTCGCTTTCCTCTGGTGAGTCACATCTGAACCATAAAAACATCAGCACCAGAACAGTTTGAACAACAGCATGAGCTGGTCCCTGTAGAGTAATATCAGAGAGGTGTGGTGGTAGGATTGGACTGAATATCACCACATTTCCCACCATACGTAATATTTTTGACCCTCTGATACAACCAGCGTCTCCTGAAACAGCACTCATGCGTTCTGGCTGTCATGGTTATAATAATAAACACAGACTGTACTGACAGTGGTGTATCTACCTCTGTCAAATGAGACCATCTTTTAAAAAATGAACATCATGTTGTATTGAAGACTTGAAACTAGAGACTGAGACCATAAACTCATTAGGAAAACGTTTACTGAGCTAATAAATCAAGGAGAAGTAGGGACATTTTCCCATAGACTTCAATACAATCTGACTTCTTTTTACTTTTATAAACAGACGATGTCATAATAACCTGCGGACTGACGCCTGTGGGCTCGTCAGTGTCGTCTTGATGTTTTTGAGTCGTATCAAGGCTGAGACTCAGTCGCTCAGTGATTGACTGTGTCGTGTTGTGTGCAGAGTTTTTCAGGTGATTTCAGTGACCTGGATGGAGCAGTGAGACAGAGGAGGCAGGAGATGGAGGAGAGCAGCAGCTCCGACTCCCAAACCCCCGACTACGAGAAGTTAGCAGGTATCCACCAACGAATGAGCAGCACACACTGCTAACCATCACCTCGTCTTTATGAGACATGAAACTCTTCTCCAGCCATGAATGTCATGAAGTTTCAAAGAGTTTGTTTTATTTCAGCAGCAGGAGACAGCAGCGATTCAGTTCACTTCCTACTTCTGTTTCCCACCTGTCTCCCTCGGCTCTTCCTCCTCTAATTGTGTTCACATTCAGAGCTGATGTCCCAGTTAAAGCTTCCCTTTGTTCAGACACTGTTTAGTTCCTCTTCCTGTTCTTTATTCTGTCTGTCACTGTGCTGAGCCTTGAGGATTAAAGGATGAACAGTAGAGGGAATATAAAGTAACACAAAGACGACCATTGTGTCTTAATCCTGACTGGAGCTAATTTACGAGCAGTAAATTCCAGTTGTCCCAGTCCAAACTGTGGTGAGCAGTACCAGGACAAATCCAGCGTCCTGATGAGTCGCCCTCTCTTCCTCTGTCTCTGGGACACTGCAGAGTTCCCCGTCGCTCCGTACCTGGATGTGTTGAAGCACTCGGACAGACCGACCCCCCCTGAGCGTCCAGACCATCAGCACAAAGTCAAGAACCAGCATCAGAACCAGCTGAGCTCAGACAACAAGCAGCACGAGGCGCGTCGTCCCGGTACGACAGCACCACACACACACTGGGCCCCTGGGGACGGACATGGAAAAGGTCCGACTCTGTAGAGGAAGACTGGACACACAACTACTGCTACCACTAACTGTGGCGTTGTGTTGTTTTGTGTCTCTCTGTGGATGTTTTGTGAGTCTTTGTTGATGTGTTGTGTCTCTGTGATATTTTGTTGGTGAGGACCAGGGCCTCTCTGCTGACTCTGCCTCAGGCTCCTGTTCAGTCGCTCATTCGTGCTTCAACTACATTTAACTCAGAAGTAAAATAATTGTTGGTTATGTTTTCGTCCGACTTTAGTCTGAACTGTCTTTTAGTCCAGGTGACACGATGAACGTTTTTATCCTGGGTTTCATTAGTGGATATCCAGCTTCACATTTCCACATCAGGGTGGTTTTTGGAGCCTTTCTTTGCATCCCCAAACACACAAACTATTGATACCAGTTTTTAAGATGAGTTACCAACCCGACCTGTCAAGTCGAACACTTCATTTCCTGCGTCCTCATGAGTTTTTACAGACAAGTTTGTGTTTGTTCCTATGATACAGTATATTTATCTTCTGGGACTGAAGATAAAAGACCTCGAGGAGGAGCAGGTGTCTGGTGTTTTTTAAGTATTGAGTGGTGACATATCCATCCCGACTACGGTTACTATGGTTATGATTGTTGAAAACGTACAGTAAAATCTTAGGTAACCAGAATATGTCAGTGTTACATGTTTTCCTGTTTCCAGGCTCAGAGGTGGTGATTGACAGCCGGTATCTGAAACCAGTTTCTCTCAACACTCTGCTGTTTGTCTACCTGTTTCTGTAAGTAATCCATTCATTCAATCACTCATTCATCCATCCATTCATTAAACCACTCATTCATCCATCCATTCATTAAACCACTCATTCATCCATCCATTCATTCAATCACTAATTCATCCATCCGTTCATTCATTCCTTCATTCATTCACATTAATACACAAATTAAGTTTATATATTTATGTATCTAATAATGGATTAATCATCACATTCACTTAGTTACTTGTTCACTCATGTTAACTCACCTTTGTCACTGTGTGTGTGTGTGTCCTCAGAGTGTGTGTCCTGGTCCTCTCTTCCTGTTACTTGGCCTTTAAGATCGTCTCGTTGGAGCAGATGCTGTCGACGCTCGGCTCCATCGCACATTTCACCCACAAAGAGTGAGTTCACCACCTGCCAGAGACCCTGAGCTCGTCCAAACATCCTGGAGAACGTGGAGAACCAAGCTTAAAAAAACACTGACAAGTGATACAAACTGATCATTACTTGTCATTATTCATGTTTTCCTACCTTTTTTAACACCTTTTCAGATACTTACAACAACAAAGTAGCTGCAAATTGTACAACATTTGGGACAAGAATAAATAAGAGGGTATAAATGAGATGAAATAAAATAGATTAGACAACATGGGAACAATGAGATTACATAAGATAAGATAAAACAGGATGAGATGAGGTTTCATGTCCAGTCTTGTTTGTTTTTCCAGAGGTGACTTTCTAAGAGGAGGTTCTGACGTGAACACGGAGCTTTTCTCTGAATTACTGACCATCAACCTGATGAAGCTGGAGAAGGTCAGTCTGTGTCTTCAGGGTAAAATGGAGGAAAAGCCCCAGAGTCTGTTGTTACATCATTAACATCTCTAAGACACAAAACCTAACCGAGTGCAGTTTTGCTTTAGTTTAGTTACTTTGAAGGAATTTTTCAGGAACAAGACTGAAAAATCATAGAACCTATCACAATGATTTAATTAGTCAATTTCAATATTCAAATGTTCAAATCTCTACAATCTAAATATAATCACGTTTATCTAAGTATAAAACTTACAGATCAGTTAGTTGGTGTTGGACACAGTCTTTATTTTCTAAATATTCTGATATGATATTTTGTGCAGCTAAAACTATAACAAGAAGAAAATAGAAATACTATAACTATTGACAGTAACAATACTAATATACATCTTAATTTGAAAAATAACTAGAAACTACAGCTTTCCAAAAATACAGTGCAGTAGAAAGTATTTTAATATTAAAATATCTCCCTGTGAATTTTAATGCAGAAGTATAAAGTAGAATTAAATGGAAATGCTCAAGTAAAGTTGAAGTAAATGTAAATGTATTTAGCTACATCTCATCATTGGACAGTGTAAGTTTGTGTTTCTTCAACATGTGAAACCACACAACAGAAAAGTTTCCAGGGAGCTGAGGAAACCTGACGCTCGTTGGTGTTAATCAAACATTTATAGTCAGTGATCAGTTGGTGGAGACGTGTGGACGTCAGCTGTAAGAGGAGCTGGTTTTCCCTCCATCAGGCTCCTCACACATCAACGCACACTTTACAACAACGTATAGTTTCATCAGCAAAAACCAGCCAAGGCTCAGAACTGGATCAATAAACCCACCTGTTAATAAATGAGAGCTGGAAATATGAATATTTATTATTTATCATCCATAATCAAACACTGGGTGATTATAATACAACAATAATGACAGAGCGCAAGTTAGAAACATTGAATAATATGAGAAATAAATAAAGCTAAAGAAAAGGAAAGGCAGGGTTAACAGGAAGCAGAGCAGGAACAGGAAGTCCATTTTAAAGACACACACCTGGATTTATGACACTGAAATGTTGAAAATAAATTCTTTATTGAGTTAAACAGTGTGTAGCCACCAATCACTCACTAATTAACACTTTGATATATACATGGATAAAAATATTGAGAGTGGCTTTAATCGGACTTAGACACTGGAACTATTTCTGTTCAACAGACTCAGGTTACACACAATCACAGAAGTGCTGGGCGGATGGATACACTGTTGTTTACCAAGAAATAGTTCCAGCATCTTACTAACCCTGAAACCAAGTTATTGTTTTTATATTTTTTAACAGGTAAAACTAATAAGATACAGTATTTTAATGAACGAGCTTTAGGTGTGAGCACAGACAGCTGTTTCACAGCGCTTCCAGTTTTCTAGCTTCTTCGGTTTGGAAAAGAAATCAAATGAGTGAATTAATGAAAACACTTTTGTATGATGGTGTATGATGCATGAAGGTTGCATGAATTTGGCAGCTAATCTGGAGATCTACCTGGGATAGATTTACTAATTAATTCCTGTGGAAACGTACATTTTTCTCCAGGTGCAGAAGACTCTGCAGCGGCTGCTGGACGAAGCTGCCTGAACCTACAGGAAGTAAAGTTCTGCACATTTCTGTCTGAACCCGACCTGAAGACGAGGAAGTAGTGACTGAGCCCGACCTGAACCTGACAGACCGTCTGTTTTTTATGTTTACCCTCATTACAACATGTGAATGGTAGAGCATCGTTCTTTGATTTTTGTCCTGAGCCGTCCAGGTCCAGTCGGCTTGGGTTGGGTTTCCACCCTCTAACAGGAAACCAGTGGACATGATGTAAATATGTAGTTTATTACAATAGATGTTACAAATGATCAATACTTAGGTGTATTGGACTAATATACTGTAAACACTTTAAATATTGTTAAAGAGAAACTGAAGTCCAGGCTCAGAAGCAGTCACCTGTAACCACACCCAGCAGTGATGTCATGTCGCACACGTCTACATCACTGCAGCACAATGGGAAGTGAAACCAATGCAGTTACAGGTCAGCGTCTGATTGGCTGATTGGAAATCAAACTTCCTGGTAGGATAATATATAAAATAATAAATAAAAACTGGTACTGTAGTTGTGCTGCTTCATGGAAATGCTGTTGGACTTCAGATTTCTTTCTCTGAGGAGGGAAATGAACTTTCTCAGCTGTGGTCAAGTCTTTTGACCTCAGCTGGTTTCTGGTCACAGTCAACTCACTGTGACCTTCTGGTACTGTACGTCTGAGGAGATCAAGGTTCCCAGTGCTGGATTTATTCTTTGCCTTTTGCCCACAACACATTTCTGTCTACATGAGGACTTTCAGGACAGAAAACCAGCTGTGGACCCAGAACGGAGATACTCCACAACCCCTGACAGGGTTTTTCTTATGTTTACCTCGTGCTGCTTTAAGCTGAGCTTCCTGTCCTGAGTTCAGAGTAACACAGGGGGTAGTTAGCTGCTGCCGTTGCCTTTATGGGGACACGAACAGCCATTCTCCACTGTTAAAGGAGCGATTTGTGAGCTAACATTAGCATGAACAGCTGTTTACTTAGTCTAGAATAAACAGTTCAGCATCACACTTCATTTCTTTATTCACCATCAGCTGGAAACAAACACCAATGGTGTTGTCTTTTCTTCTACTGAAGTTAGCATGCTAACCAGCTAGCCCCATCCTGTCTCATCACTTTTCTATAGTGACTAACTGCAGCTGCCGATCTGCCCTGAAGACGTAGCTGCTCAGAGGACACGCTAGTAAATACAACTGTTGCTGAAACTCATAAGATACTGTCTGATAATAAAGGCACAAAATTAAAGTACCTTGATTGATGCCCTATAGAGGAAATTCAAATTTGACACAGCAGGACAAAAGCAAAACATTATATAAAATAAATAAGATAATTTAAAAATATTATATAAAATAACAGTGCAATGCAGGCTGCAGGCAGGAAACCAAGATTGATATAAAAAAAACTTACAAATGGCCCCTTTAACAAGGTCAAACTTTGTCTTTACCTGTACGTAAAGAAACTGGTAAAAGGTTGATTGTATTTTAAAAGCGGTCAGATTTTAGATTTTCACTAGTTAAAAGGCTTCAGTGGGACCATGGAGCTGTGGCTGGCCCTGATTGTAGGGACTAAGTCTTCTACGTAGGCGTTACTAGCTGCTAACTGCTAAATCTGATGCAACATCCATCATTTACAAATGAATATGTAACAAAGTAAAACAGAAATAAAAAGTTTTCAGTGAACAGTCAAAAGTTTTTGCTTCTTTACAAACACCTGTGTTTACAAGTGGCAACCTACCAGTGACGACGCCATCGTCTGAGCTGCTGCTCTGAAGCCTCCGGTTTGTAATTTCACCGTCGGCCATCTTGTTTTTTTTAGACCAGAAGAAACCATCTTTAGAGGAGAAGGTGGAGCTGAGGAGGAGTGAGGGGTGGAGCTGACCTGCTCTGTACTCTATCCTGATTGGGTGGTACAGTCTGTCAATCACACTTCAATACCATCTGACTTCTTTAACAACCAGTGGAGTCGCCCCCTGGTGGTCATTAGAGAGAATGAAGGTTTAAGGCTCTTCAGCTCAGTCTGAAGTGTTTAGTTTACTTCCTCCACCATGTTGTTATTGATCACTTTGGACAGGAAATGATACATGACAGCGACTTAAGTATCTTATTTTTACCTGAAATACCAGATTTCTAATTATTCTCGTGGCTGATGACAATTCAAGCCTCTGACCTGTCGCCTGCCTCTTTGTTGTTCGTGGTTTTAACCACCAGATGACGCCAAAGTAAAGCGTTTACACGTCCGCCACCCACACGGTCACTTAAACATCGACGTTGTTCACAGACATCATGAAGCTAATTCTAATTAAATCTACTTCACTGTTGTTCAGATGTTAAACCTGTTTAGTTTATGCTGCATTTATTTAGTGAAGATCCCAACAGAACGTTTAGAAACATTCAGGACTCCCTGTATGTATGATATAATATTATATATATTTTATATTTTTAGTTTGTTCAGTGGAAACTACAGCAAACATGAGGAACAGTTTTCTGATTCACTGAAGTCTCTTGTAATCCTACCCATGATGCACTGGTGTGGGGTTTCTAAGGCGACTGACAGTCAACAAACATGGCTGAAGCTGCAGGAAGCTCTGACCAACCTGAGTGAGTCCATTTACTGATTATTACACTGGAACAGAAACAGTCATTTCAATCTGATTTTCACTTTGAGATGTTTTATTTGCAGGTTGTGATTCTCTTAAACCTGAAAACGTCTCAAATGACAAATTTTACCTTTTAACTGAGTGTAAATGTTTAATCGTTGCAGGATGTTTCCAGTGTCTTATCACTATAAATATAAGTTAACTGTAAAATATTCTCCCAAATTAATCTGTACAAATTTATTTATTTGTAAAGAATAAAATAGATTTTTTTGTTAACAACAGGATAAGTTTTTCTATGTTTTTTTGTATAAGAAAACTCAGACCTGCTGCTGATGATTTTTATTAGTTGGGTGAAGATTTCAATTCATTATTTTGTAATTTTTCTTTCTTCCCCAATGAAAAACAATCAATTGCCACTTGGCAAACAAACAAAAAAAAAAAAACTTAAATTAATCCTTGCAGGGTTTCTGTAATAATCACCATAAATATTCACATTAAATGTCCTTTATATTATTCTCTTGCCTATGAATTGATGGGAAACAGTTTATTCCTTCTACATTAACTGTTGAAAACTAAAGAGAGATCAAAGACCTGATGAGAGATTTGTTCCACAAAGTAAACTGTCTTCATCTTGTCAGATTTCCTCCGAGGCGACTTTGCTCCCACATCCCAACGTTTTCTGCCCGACATCCCATGATCCCCAGACTCTACGTGATGCCATGGAAACAGGACATGAAGAACCAGAGGCTCCTGATGAAGGTAGATACCAGAGAAGGAAACAAACGCACCTCAGCTGTTGTGGGGACATAATTCTGTTTAAACTCAACTTCCTGTTAAGGACAAAAAAACAGATCCCCACAACATAAAGTATGTTTTATTTTGAAGACATGATTTAAAGTTAGAGGGAGGTTTAGTTTAAGGTTGAGTTTATGTTTAATGCTCTCCACCATTTAAAGGTCGCTCTGTGGCCTGCTGGTGCTTTTATTATGTAACAGTCAATAGGTGGCGCTGTTTAAGCACCTTACCATGACACCTCTGTGACCCCCAGGGGCCCTGGGGTCGGGTCAGTCTGACTGTGTGTGTCTGTGTCAGAACGCAGCCCTGGCAGGGATTCCTGTGGTTCCTCTTGAGGAATCTTTGTGTCTTTGTGGGCGGGAACGTCTCTGCCACGGTCCGGACATCAACCCCTGCCCTTCATCCTCCGCCTCCTCCTCTTCCTCCTGCTCTGCTCCTCTGAGCCAGACGGGACTGACAGCTCATCACTCCTCCCCCTTCTCCAGGTAAAACACCTCAGAGACTGATGCTGCCTTCAGATCGGAGCCTGGAGACAATCAGCTGTTTTTACTCTGTCTCCTGCAGGTACAACAGCTCTGTGGTGACGACCAGGCGTCTCTACCAGACCTGAAGACTGAGGACACTAACAAACACCTCTGCATTTCCCCTGGTTTGTTTTATTAGTGTTTTACCATGTGCTGTTTCCCTCCTCTCCCTGTACAGCACTTTGTAACTTTGTTAAGAAAAGTGCAATATAAATAAAGTTTATCATGAATTGATCATTAGTGTTCATGCAGACAGTTGGGAATTTTTTTCCTCTTTTGAGATATATAACAAACAGATGAAAACACTGTTCACGTGAAAACCAATGCGTCCGATGTAACAAATGTAAATGAATGTAAAATACAGGAACAAAACAAATATGGGTGAAAATGTATAAACTTCACCCATAGAGACATATGTTTATGTTTCTTATCATCTCATTGGAGATTAAACCTGTGGGTCTTCACCTTATGATCCTTCACAGGAAAAAAAAACTATGAGACAACTGTCATGTTTCAGTTGTTTCGAATATTTGAACCAAGATTTCACAATAAAGGCAAAGATGAGAGAAAAGTCCTAAAACTGATCACAAATCTATTCGGCAAAATTTGTTTTTGGGAAAAACACACATGGGCTGAATCTGAAAAGAAAGAAATAGAAAGTAAAGATTAAAATAGGACGATCAAATAAAGAGGATAAAGAGAAATAAGGATAAACAAAGTCCTCAGACTAACATGGTGAAAGTAGACAACTACACGTGTTTCTGTAAATGTTCTGCTCACCAGAACAAACGTGACACAACGAAGAGCAGTGAACTCCTGCGGTGACCAGGTGAACTCAATCAGGTGAAAACAAGAGCCAATCAGTGATGAAGGGAGAGGAAGTGAGGAAGAGGAAAATATGAAACTGTTAATGTGACATCAGGAAACATTACACATACAACACGTGCACTTTTAAAGGCTAATTAGCAGCATTAGCTCAGCAAAGAGCCAAGAAAATATACATAGAAATGATTTAAACTGTCTTTGGATTAAATGATATTTTTGCATGAAATGATAAATAAAGTTAATCTGATATATCAGCTATCACAGACAATGTTTTCATCTTCAATGCTAATGAATGAATAGAGTATATTTCTGTCCGTTACAGTGGGTGACAGTGAGTTTAACTGAAGTGAATCAGGACTATTCTGCTGTTTCATCAGTGAGCTGACTGTTAACACTGATAAATATCACTGGGATAAACTTGTCCACTGGGGAGGTGGAAGTTTGAGCCTCTATGTGGTGGTGAGGTGTTTGCCTGATGGTCTGACCACGTCCAGCAGGTGGAGCTGTAACATGATGAGAGGAGCTCCACAGTTCACTTTCTACAATGTGTTTATTTCTATTTTCTCCACCTTTTCTGTTCATACTATATTCATCACAGTCAGAGCTGATTGAACTTATCATGATCAGTTGTTCTGGAACTGAAACCTGAGTTCGATTCTGGTTCTAGACTCAGTTCGTTAAACCTGTTTTCTGGAATAGGACCCTGATAGAACCTGAAGTGAACTTCTGTGTGACTTTAATCTTACGATGGTTGTGATGGTGTGGACACGTTCCAGGAGCTGAGCTGAAACACTATTCACTGCTTGTCCACACACACTAACTTAAGACAGATAATGAGTCGTTATTGTTAGTTACTGTGTTTTTTCTGAGTGTGTGAAGAGAGTTTAGTGTGAGAGAAGCTCAAGATGGCGGCTGCAGCGTCAGGTGAGTCCAGTCAGACATAATAACAACACTGATATAATAACATATATTTATAATAATGTGAATAATCTGGGGGAGATATGTTGTCCTCAGCATTAAGAACAAGCAGCTGATCCCTGAGCTGTTGGATGTTCTAATGTAAATGAGACACTTCAACAAACCATCCTGCTTCACAACGGAGACATTCACACACGCCCAGATAGAAAAGATCAAACAAGAGAAACACACTTGAGGACCACAGTTGGTTGTAAGTACTGTTTTAATATAGACACTGTTCAGCCATAACATTATGACCACCTGCCTAATGTTTCGTGGTTCCCCCTTTTGCCGCCAAACAGCCCTGACCCTGGAGGCCTGGACTCCTCTAGACCTGTGAAGCTGAGCTGTGGTATCTGGACCAGGTCGTTAGCACCCATGACCCTGTCTGGGTCCAGTGAAGTAGAATTTAAAAGCCATTTTAAATTCCATTTGATTTAAAGTCTGTTACTTTAAAACAGATGGACTCAGGACTCAAACTCTATAACACTGTCACATGAACAGCTGCATCAGTGACATCAAGATGATGTCATACAGAAAATGTGATCCGGACTTTGAAGTTGACCGAAGTCAAACTGGTTGAACTGGTCCTCCTCGTTGTGTCCCTGCAGTTATTGTCCAGTGTTTGGCTTCAGCATCAAGAACTTTGTCAGAGAAAGCAGCTGTTGTTCTCTATGCTAATGATGCTGCACACACACACACACACACACACACCTACACACACACACACGCCTCCCTGCGTGTCTAGGCCTCTGCGTCCATGTCTCAGTGTGTCACCAGCAGCGATGACAAATGTCTTTATTTTATGCCACTTCATACACACACACACAAACACACACACACAGAGACACACAGAGACACGTGGTTTTATGGAGAGTAACGTGTTGTTGTGGTCAGTGCGCGCAGGTTTAATTGACTCTGATGAAACGTGAACATGAACAGATGAATCTTATCTAAACTGTCTGATGCTCTCTCATCTTCTCAAGCGCCCTCCTTGTTTCGTCCTCTTCTTTTCCCGCTCCTTGGAGGCTCCAGGACGCGTGCCAAGGATGGATGCGTAATGGACACCGATCCAACTTTTCCTCCTCCTCTGCCGACACGCTGGGATGTCTCGAGGGTGAGAGAGAGAGAGAGAGAGAGAGAGAGCGATGACAATAACCCGTTTGAGTCACCATCTGAGGGGACGACACCCGCCAACTCGTGGATGGATGGACGGACAGATGGAGAGATAGACGGAGAGATTACGCACGATCCACACAGGTCGTCGCCGTGCGTCCTGGCGCATCCAGCACCCAGAGGACAGCAGAGGAGTAAATGACTGTGTGCCGTTCATCTGAGTGTTGTGTTGTGGTTGTGTGAGTCTGCAGGTGTGTGAGTCCTCTCTGGCTGCCTGGTACTAAATGCTGCGCGCCGTGGTTTTGGAGCAGGTGTTTGTCTCCCGGTAACCTTCTGTGCCCCAGCGACTCTTTGACCGGGCTTTACCGTCTTCCCGGGGGTAACATGTCGGGACAGAAACCCTCCTTGAGGAGCGGCGGCCGCTTCCAGGTGGATGTGGTGACAGAATCCGCAGGGCAGTCCCCGGCTCCGGCTCCGGCTCCTGCCCCGGTGCCACCCGATGAGTCCAAAGGTCGGTTAAGGGTGGTGGGGTTCACGGATTCGGACATCGGGGCCCCACCTGATGTCTTCCACGAGCCGGACACGGCGAAGAGCGACTCGGTCAGCCTCCACTCAACGGGCACGGGACAGACACACATCTCCGACTCCCACTCCAACACCTACTACATGAGGACCTTCGGACACAACACCATCGACGCGGTGCCCAACATCGAGTTCTACCGGCAGACTGCGGCGCCTTTCGGGGAGAAGTTGACCAGACCGTCGCTGTCGGAGCTGCACGATGAACTGGACAAAGTAACGACCTTAAATCACGTTTTATCACATTCAGCACAAAATAACCTCAGGTCAGAGTTCACAGCAAAAACAACACGATCCAGTGGGTTTATTACTGATATTTACAGAACAACTTAAAAACACATCATTACAGATCGAATCAGTTTTATTATTGTTCATTCATATGATCAATGAGCTCCTACAAAGAACAACACAACGATAAGGAAACAGCTAAATGTGTAACTGACACAAACACAATTTGAACACAATAGTGACAGTGATATAACCTCACATCCAACTGCAGCAGCTCCTCTGTTCACTTTAGAACAGGTCTGTTTCCTTCTGGACCATGTGACAGAGGTCAGGTGATCCCAGGCCACTGAAAACATTCCCTTCACTCCCACCTGAGAGGCTGGGAGTGGGCTCAGTGACATCATCGGAGACGTGACCCCCAACACACACATTACAATGCTGCCTCTCATGACCCTGCAGGCATCCCCCCGGCCGTGCTCCCACTCCTGATACAACAAGGTAGCTGTGACATAGACTGACATTGTGCATCAACAGTTAACGCATTCAGACAGCAGCACGCTGGATGACGTTTGAGCTCTCGTTACATTTTCAGCCTCACATAGTTAATAAACTACATTTGCTTCTTCACACAAAGACGTCACCGTCGTCACTGTAACGCAATTACAAAACACAACTCCCTGAGGCCTCCACTCCATTGAACACAACTTTGTGGTTGGCAAAATGAGTGCTGATGTGTGCTTATGCAACAGTATTTTACTGTATTAACATCGTTTACATGTCTAATATTTCTACGCATTAGAGCTCAGGTTCATATTAGAGTCAGCTTAACTCCTTTAGGGCTTAAAGTATCAAATTAATATAAAGATAATTGATTCATGAAAATCAGAGCTTCCCAATAGAGCTAAAAAATAAACTAGTTTTAACTCAAAGTTAATCAATTTCATTATTCAACAGCCAAAACCCACTGTCACGTCTCCCATTGGTTTCTGAACTGCACTTTTCAAGCCTCCAGTTTGCAATTTGTCCGTCAGCCATCTTGGTTTTTCAGGGAGAACTAGGGACATTTTCCCATAGACTTCAATACAATCTGACTTCTTTAACAACCAGTGGAGTCGCCCCCTGATGGTCATTAGAGGGAATGAAGGTTTGAGGCTGAGACCCAGAGTCCAGGTCCACTGTTATAAACTAATAAAAGTCTGTGTTTTACAGTGATACACAGCTGATCACTGTCCTCAACCTGTTACTGACTCACCTGTCCTTCTGTAATTCACTCTTTTCTGTCTCGACTGTGATTGGCTGTCAGGAACCGTTTGAAGACGGTTTGGCCAATGGGGAGGAGCCATCGGCGGCTGAGGAGGCAGCGGCGTTGGCGGCAAAGCAGGCGAAAGGAGGAACTGTCAAGTTTGGTTGGGTGAAGGGAGTCTTGGTCAGTGTTGGTCACGTACCTGGAGAAACACTGTGTTTTTATCAATGGTCCTCAAAGGGTAACTGTGTGTGTGTGTGTGTGTGTGTGTGTGTGTGTGTGTGTTGCAGATCCGCTGCATGCTGAATATCTGGGGTGTGATGCTCTTCATCAGAATGTCCTGGATCGTCGGGCAGGCTGGAATCGGTAGGTTCAGATGAATCAAGCTGAACTTTGACGTTAGAAGAAGAGTCTGTGGAGCTCAGTCTCCTTCAGGGGCCTAAAGCCATCTTTACTCACAGTCTTTGGTATCTACACACACTGTCCTGCTGCACCAAACCCTCACTAGAGCCTCAAATGTGGATTCATCCGCAGATTAAAATAGTCCCCAACAAACACACCCAAATATCACAGAATCTGACAGACGTAAAATCCTAATTTTGCATCATCAAGGCCACAGTCAAAGGGAAATCAGCAAACAACAAACGGGATGAAATGTGCATGTGTTATCAAGGTTTATACAGAAATGAATGGAGCAGGGAAATTAACCACGTTGTAGTTTGGTGTTTTAAATATACAATAACTTCAACTATATGCCGTAAAATCTATCTAAATGTGTGTTGTTTTTTAAGCTTGGCCAGGTTTATATTACAGTGATTGTGCCACGTTGATGCTGATATGATCCTGTGCTGCTGCCTGAAGCGTTTCCTCTTAAAATTGGACCTTTTGTGGTTTGTTTTCACGTGTCTGTGTGTAACAGGACTCACCATTGCGATCATTCTAATGGCCACTCTGGTCACCACCATCACCGGCCTGTCTACCTCTGCGATAGCGACCAATGGCTTCGTACGAGGAGGTGAGATGGGGACTGAGCTTTTAACCCTTTCCAACTCATTCGTACCTCATGATGAAACTGTGATCACCTCTGGGTGTCTCCTTTGTCCAGGGGGGGCGTACTACCTGATCTCCAGGAGTCTGGGCCCGGAGTTCGGAGGCTCCATCGGTCTGATTTTTGCCTTCGCCAACGCCGTGGCTGTGGCCATGTACGTCGTGGGCTTTGCCGAGACAGTCGTTGAGATGCTTAATGTGAGACCTCCTCTGGTGTATTATTGAAACTGTGCGTCTGTAGAGCTGGAACTCTGATGCTGATCCTGGTCCTGCTCTGGCTGTTGGTTGCAGGATGTTGACGCCCTGATGACAGATGAACTGAACGACATTCGTATCGTTGGGACTCTGACCGTCATCCTGCTGCTGGGAATCTCAGTGGCTGGGATGGAGTGGGAAGCCAAGGTAGGACTGTGAATCCACAATGTCACGGAAATCAGTGAACTCTAACAGACCCTAACCCTACCAACATGGATCTGTCGTGGTCCTGCAGTTCCCCTTACAGAGTCAGTCATACCGACAGCTGAGGCATGACTGTGTTCAGATTGTGTTCATTAAAAGCCTTGTGTAGGTGGAGGACTACAGAAGAAGAAGCCCGATGACCTCATGGTTGGTTGGTGCTACCTTGGTAATGACTTCGGCTCAGACTGAAATATCCCAAAAACATTTTAATGGATCGTGTTGAAATTTTGTACCAATATTCATGTTCCCCTGAGGATGAATTGTGGTCACGCTGGTCATCCTCTGGCTTTTTTTGTTGCACCATCACAATCACTTTGTTTTGTGACAATTCCCATAAGTTCAAATTGTTAGAAGACAATATTAATAATAATAATAACAATAACACATTTTATTTATAGGTCACTTTTCATGGTTTTGAGTAATGATTTGTCTATCACACAGTAGCCACGCCCCCTAACCCATCCCCTGCTTTCTGGTCTATTTTCCTCTAAATGGACCATCATTTAAAAAATGAACATCATGTTGTATTGAAGACTTGAAACTAGAGACTGAGACCATAAACTCATTAGGAAAACGTTTACTGAGCTAATAAATCAAGGAGAAGTAGGGACATTTTCCCATAGACTTCAATACAATCTGACTTTAACAACCAGTGGAGTCGCCCCCTGATGGTCATTAGAGAGGATGAAGGTTTAAGGCTCTTCAGCTTCACGTTTCAGTTTATAGAGAGTCTATGATTATAGCTCTCACTGAGCTGTTAGTGTCTTTTTGCCTTGTTTCTATTCTCGTTCAAATTTCCTGGGAAAAACCAATCAGCTATTTCTAATAATGTAAAACTATCGGCCTTTCTAACTCCCTCTAGTGGCTTTATTGGTATCAACAACTGGTGACAAATCTCCCCAGATACAAACACATCAGCAAACAGTTGATAATAACGGGATCATTTGACCTGAAGAAATTCACTGACACTCGTATAACATCAAACCACCCACCCATCTCTTTGTCTTTCTGTGTTCCCTCTCCTTCCTGTCCCTCAGGCTCAGATCGTCCTCCTGATCATCCTGCTGGGAGCCATTGTTAACTACTTCATAGGAACCTTCATGCCGGTAGAAAGCAAAGAGCCCAAAGGATTCTTCGGCTACCACAGTCAGTCAAGAATAATTCTCTTCTCTGTTTTGGTTTTACATTTCCTGTGGTAGAATTTAAATTAAAGTCCAGCCTACACGTTCCTCTGTGCAGCGGCCATCTTCTTAGAGAACCTGGGTCCAGACTTCAGAGACGAGGAGACCTTCTTCTCTGTGTTCGCCATCTTCTTCCCAGCAGCCACTGGGATCCTGGCTGGAGCCAACATCTCTGGAGATCTCACTGTGAGTTCAGGCTGGAGGTGGAGTGTGTGTTTGTATCCTTCTGATGTTCACTGTCTCAGCTCATGTAGGAATCGAAATGCTCCCTTAAAGTGTTGTTCGAGAGGCGCAGGCGGTCGTGACCTCCCACCTGCTACCTTGAGTGTCTCTGATTGGTTAGAAGGGAAACGACTGCACTGCTCCCAGACGCCTCAGTTGATTCTCATCATGTATCTGCCTTTAGGACCCTCAGTCAGCCATCCCTAAAGGAACCCTGCTGGCCATCCTCATCACAGGACTCACCTATGTGGGTGTCGCCATCTCTACAGGTAAATGTTGCACACAGCCTCCACACCAGCCTTTCTTTGGTCCACGAGGGGCCCCGGGTGGGTGTTCGGGCTACGTGTTGTTTTCTGTATTAAATCAACTCATTGTAAATTTAAACAATATGATTTAATTGTGTGTTTTACAGTGTAGTTGTTCTTCAGTGTCGCTCTCTGCTCACGTTGCTTCATCGGTCGACAGATTATTCTTTACCATGTATGTCAGAAATTATCAGCTGACATTAGAGAGGAAATGTCAGCTGTTAGCAACGGACGCAACAGGAAGTGATACGTTTCACCGTGAATGAGACTTGTGGTGCGTTCACTGACATCTGGACAGTGTCATAAGTATCACACAGAGAGCACCCCTTGTCGTGTTGCAGCTTGTGAGGTTGAAGTCCTGCATCATTATTTTGAGACCCGGTTCGATTCCCAGCTTCTCTTTGCTGTTTCGCCTTCCTAATCTCACGTTTCCTGGTTTGTCACTGATCCAACAAAGACGTCAAAATGCAAAAACACAAAACATTTTTTATATACGATAGTTTTCCAAACAAACTCACCACAACACCACTGGAGTAGTCGCCTCGATGGCTCTGGGGATGTTTGGGAGTTAGATTGTCCTCCACACCTGTCACCCATTAGTCTGAACATCCTGTTGAACAGGAAGAGACATTTTTGCAGGTTTTTGAAACATGAAACTGTGAAAAGTCTCTGACTCAGCTTTAAGACTGAAGTTTCATTATGATCAAACTAAAACAGAAAATTAAATACGAAAAAAATGCAGCAATGTTCAAAATGTTCTGTGGGGGTGATGAAGGTGAAAACAACACCCCACCTCCCTCACCAATCAGCTGTTGTGACAGGAAGTCAGAGGTTAAAGGTTAAAGGTTAAAGGTGAACTTTCTGCTCGTTCAGACTGTACAAGAAGTGCACAGCAGAACAAAGCTGCGTTTTCCAGGCTCAACATAAAAAACACAACTGTATAAAGAAACAAAACAAAAAGACACAACAGATAACGAAGGTGTGACAGACAGCGTGTTGTCTTCTTCTCCTCTGGCAGGAGCCTGCATCGTGAGAGATGCAACCGGCGACCACAACGACACGGTGAGCGACACGGTGAACTGCACCGACGCCGCCTGCACGCTGGGCTACGACTTCTCCATCTGCAAGGAGGGAGGCTGTCAGTACGGCCTGATGAACGACTTCCAGGTGACTGACTCACACTCGGCAAAATTAGCAGAAAACAGGAAACTAAACTTAACAGACACTCGGGGAGAAAGTCCTGACTCCCGACTCTGATGCTGCTCCGTCCTCCACACTTTCCCAAATTCTGTACGTTAGTTTGACCGGACATCTTAACTTTGAATTTCAATCAGGAGAGACTAAAATAAAATTGAATTTACTGTGAACAGAAGGAAAACACTTTGGCTCCTGACAGGAAGTGAATACCCGTGGGAGTGATCCACAGGTTCCTTCCAGTTGGAGGAATCTTCCGCCGGAGCCTGGACTCTGGTGGAGGTGAAGAGGACTAGAGATGGAGGATGAGAACGTCTCCACGAGAGGGAAACTTCTGATGGGGTGGTTTGATTGGAGAAGGTCTGGTGGTGGTGAAGAGGTGGAGGTGGGTCGCACAGTGAATGACAACAGAGAGAGAGACAGTTTAAAGGTTTGACAGCTGGCGAATGATTGGCTGGAGGCCTCGGTGTCAGCTTGTGATTGGCTGAAGGCCCCCAGGGCTGACGGAGGGCGAGAAACAGAGGATTGTCTTCATTAATGGTGGTTTGTGATTAAAACCTTATCACAGCTGATGTGACGTCGAAGAACTGATTTCGTCCTTTAGCTTCTTACTGAGTCGTGTGAGGCAGCTGTTATGGAGCTTTAAATCCACAGTGAACAATATACTGATATATGGCAGAGGTGAGGAATGATGGAGCATCAGTGGAGTCAAACTGGAGCCGGGGCAGTTACAGTTTAAGGTCCATGTCCTGACACTATGGATGTTGGTGCTTTAGACTAAAGAGAATTTTAGGAGATTAAATCAATCAATCAGATTTTAATTGTGTAGGACTTTAATACAGATTAGTGCAGTTGTACTAATAATATCTTTCACTTATTCTAAATATTTTACTTGATTTTATTGTTAAATTTATTGTTAACCCAAAAGAAAAAGACGAGAGTGAGAAATCTGACAATGAGACACAGATTTAAAAAGCTTTAATAACACCAGCAAAAAAAACACACAGGTTTCAAGTTTATTCTTCATTTGCCTCAAAACACTCGTGAGCTCAGGAGTTTGTGTTGCACAAAGGGACACACACACTGTGAGTGTAACGTGCATCAAAACACCCACAACCACTGTTTTCCTGCACTGGCGATGATGACGACACCGTCATGTTTCCCATCGAACTCATTCAACGAAAGCAGCAGTTTGATCACATTATGAAGCACGGGGACGATTACAGTGACGGTGTTTGATCCTGAATGCAGCTCATTAAACTAATCACCATCTTTATTACCTTCATTTTATATTGATGACGTAACAATATGTTTCTAGTTTGTCCTGGTTTTGACACAAGGTTTATAAATTATGACCAATAACTTTACCAGTCAGACTCTCATCCTGTTTCTCTGCATGTGGTCGAAGATGGCTGCACCGTGTGTGTGTGTGTGTGTGTGTGTGTGTGTGTGTGTGTGTGTGTGTGTGTGTGTGTGTGTGTGTGTGTGTGTGT
>CM076654.1:927045-1010154 GCA_038496675.1 Rachycentron canadum
CCCCCCCCCCCCCCACCAGCTCCCGTTGCCTGAATTCTGAGTCACATTTTATCGACTCGAGTCTTTGTGGTTTTAAATTTATTACAGTCACAAATTTACAATTTAAAATGTTTGGTTGCACAATGAAACTTAATTGGGAACAAATGTCAATCAGTAAACAGATCATCTGTTGTTCGTCAGTGTTGTGTCCAGTTGTCCCTCTGTTATTTCTTCGTAGTCTGTTAATATTTCCTGTGAGGTTTCATCATCCTGGTACTTTGGTTGGTTTCGTTTCAATCCCGTCTCTGACCACAGGGTGGCGGCCTAGCTTCAAATACTACAACATGTGGGTGTCTCTGGCGGGGGCCATCCTGTGCTGCGTGGTGATGTTTGTCATCAACTGGTGGGCGGCTCTGGTCACTCTGCTCATCGTCCTCGCTCTCTACATCTATGTCAGCTACAAGAAACCTGGTAAGAACCATAAAGGTGCCCTAAGATGCAGTTCCTCTCATGGCCACTAGATGGTGCCTAGAAAAACTCACACTATTGAAAGCAAAAAACAATTACGACAAGAATTTGGGTTAGGGGAGGTAAACCTCGACACAAACTGATCAGTAACGTTGGTCCTGAACAAAATAAAATACTACACTCGATCTTCATCCTAAATGGGAAATGAAGTTTTACAGACCTTTTTTTCAAATTTTTCATTTTTTGTTTGAATTCGAATTTTGGCTGTAGCTATTAATCTCCATTTTCAAATAGTTCTGGTTGTTTGAGGCTAATAAGAGAATTTGAAAGGCACGTGTTTGGTGTTGGCATCTACTCATTAAACATTTTTTATTCTGACGCTGGTTCTGATACAGCGCTTTAATCCAACATCACCACTGTCTCTTTTCATTTTTAAAGGAAATCATTGTGTAACAGAAACAATAACCTCTATACAGGTGTAGAAGTCCACAAACCTACTTGGGATCCACCAAACAGCCTTCACCCTGTTCTTCACTGTGATGAATGTGTGTGCTGTTTTCTGTAGATGTGAACTGGGGCTCGTCCACTCAGGCTCTGATCTATAACCAGGCTCTGACCCACTGTCTGAACCTCACTGGAGTCGAGGACCACGTTAAAAACTTCAGGTGAGCCCGTTGACTTGAGGGCCTTTGATTCTGGGTTCAGACGAGGAACCATTCAGGTTTTAACACCAACTCAGACCAGACTGGTTCCTGTTCTGTGATGCTTCAGATACTGACTGTAGGGTTTTTGACCTTGTAAACATCAGTTTTAATGTTAAAGTACAGCAGTGAATCACAGGTGAGACATCAACATTTGAAAATCAGGTGGAAAAGCTAAATTTCCTGATTTAGTCCTTAATTTTAATGGTTAAGGAAGTGATTGAATTCCATGTTTCCAGGCCTCAGTGTTTGGTGCTGACTGGTTATCCAAACACTCGTCCCGCTCTGCTTCATCTGGTTCATTCTTTCACCAAGAACATCGGCCTCATGGTCTGTGGTCACATCAAGACCGTACGTACAGACGAGCAGATACAGTTTCCTCTAATGTCTGATTCATCCCCTTGTCCTCGTCATCATCGTCCTCCTGCTCTGCTCCAGGTGTCCCGTCGGCCCAACTTTAAAGAGCTGTTCCAGGACCACGCCCGCTGTCAGCGCTGGCTCAATGAAAAACGGATCAAGGCCTTTTACACTCCAGTTTTCTCCGACAACCTGAGGCACGGGTCCCAGTTCCTCCTGCAGGTCTGCACCTCTGCAGCATCTTGTTGTCTGACGTTGATTCTTCATTTCATTAGTATCTTCACCTTCATTTTTCAACACAAGGACATTAATGATCCATGAACCAAATTACCACAAACATTCACTTTGAAAACCAACTACTACGTTTACTACGTTTTATCTATTAATGCCTCTAAGTTTTCATAGCTACTGTTTATTATAATACATTTTTCTGTCAGGATTATTTTATTCTCTACATCTTCTTCCATCCATTTTCCACCATGTTCTTTTGTCTTTTGATCACGTGACTTTGTTTATATATGATTCCCTCCTATTTTAAACATTAAACCTTTCAAATTAAAATCACAAATAACTCCCCCTTTCCTGACTTTAAAAATGTTATGTTGTGCAGTTAATATGTGAGAAATACATCTTCACAGCTCCATCACATCTGTGTTCTCTGCTCCTCAGTCGGTTGGTTTGGGTCGTCTGAAACCCAACACGCTGGTCATGGGATTCAAGAACAACTGGAGTGACGGAGACATGAGAGACGTGGAGATTTACATTAACACTATACAGTAAGAGTGGATGTGTTTAAATAGAGACACTAACATTTAAAAAAAGAAATACACAAATGAAAAGAAACACTATGTATTATTCAGAGACATGGTGTTACTTTTCTACGCAGATGATACACAACTATACCTGTTGGTTAGATCCACTGACCCTGGAATCGCTGAGTTCTCTGAATGATGGTCTGTGTGATGTTGAACTATTTCCTTCAGTTGAGCTAAAACAAAATGGAGGTTCTTGTTCTTGATGATTAGATAATTGGCATCATCTGTTGGTTCCCCGTCTGATCATGTCAAGCCTATTGCAAAAAACTTGTACAATAATTTTTATCATTTTAGAAATATTTCCAAAATATGGCCTTTTATAACTTTTCACATGTTTTTATCTCATCACGTCTGGATCACTGCAATTTTCAGACCTCCTAGTTCCCTGCTCAGCAGTTCATGTACAGAGGTTGTTGGGCACATTAAACATCGTCCTGCCGAAAATAAGAACTGGTCTCTATAAGAATACATTTACTGAAGCTACTTTAACTACAGTTTGTTGTTTGTGTAGACTCTGTGCTGTCTACACACCAGATTTCCTCTGCAGGATAATGAGGTTCTGAGTGGAGTTGTGTTTTATATTCCAGTGATGCCTTTGACCTGCAGTTCGGTGTGGTGATTCTCCGACTGCAGGAAGGACTGGACATCTCTCACATCCATGGACAAGGTTTGTCTCTTTATCTGTGTCTCCTTCAGTGTATCTGCCTGCAGAAGCGCTGTATGTACTCTATCTGTCCCCGTTTGTCTCACAGACGAGCTCCTCTCGTCCCACGAGAAGCCACCGGTCAGCAGCAGGGATGTGGTGGTTTCTGTTAGTTTGGCTAAAGACTCGGACTCTGACTCCTGTCCTTCAAAAACCACCAGCAGTCAGAGCAGCCCGCTCATCATGAAAGGTAAAGGAGGAAGAAGAAACACCAGGGACGACAGAACAGAGAAGAAGAGGGTGTCTCAAACAACAAGGTGCTTCTTTTACTTGTGTTGCTTCATGTTCCTGTCTGTTGTCGTCTGCTGCAGAGACCAAGTCTCCTCTGAGTCTGACTGACCAACGTCTGCTGGAGTCCAGTCAGCAGTTTAAGAAGAAACAAGGCAAAGGAACCATCGATGTCTGGTGGCTGTTTGATGATGGAGGTGAGTGTTCAGGTCTGATACGATGGAGAGGACTGTGTGTGTGTGGAGACACCAAACAGCTTTATACAAGTATCAACACACCATGAAGTCAGTTTGTTTGCTGCTGGTTTGAAGCCTCGTTATAAAGGATTAAAACTATAAGCTTTCATCAGTAACATTATTATATATCTATATGTGTGTGTGTGTTTAGGTCTGACTCTGCTGATCCCCTACCTGCTGACTAACAGGAGTAAATGGGGCGACTGCAGGATCCGCGTCTTCATCGGCGGAAAGATCAACCGGATCGACCACGACCGCCGAGTGTGAGACAGCAGCTTGTTTTACTGCTCAGCACAAACACACAACCTGCAGTGTTTACATGCCTTCATTGTGTTTTTACTGTGTGTCTGTCTGTCCCCCTCAGGATGGCCACGCTGCTCAGCAGGTTCAGGATCGACTTCTCCGACATCAACGTCCTCGGAGACATCAACACCAAACCCAAGAAACACAAGTACGAGCCCTGAAGTCCCCTTTGGTTCTGTGATGATGGAAAACCTTTAGGATCTAACTGACTTAGACACAGACTCATCTGTGAAGGTGATGGTCGGGCGTATGAGAGATTGTCCCAGTTCTGGGGCTGTGTCCTTCGGAGGACTTGGTCTGTGAGGGTCTGGTCTTCTGAGGATTTTCCCATTGCTTTACCAGCTGTTCCAGCTGTTGCCCTGTGAGAGCTATGTTTGTCCCGTTTAAGCTGATTCATTCTCAGTTCTTGCCCTGGGTCAGATCTGTTTAATCTGCTACTAGAAGTTTGTGAACATGAAGTTTTAAAATGTATTTTCAAAATGCAGCATCAGGCTGAGGAGTTAAAACCGACAACGCTGCTGTAGGTAGAAACACTCATACACCAGACTTCAGAGAAAAAATATCAAATTCAGAGTAAACGACCTGGATCTGTCCCAAAACTTAATGGTCTGATCTCTGGTCCACGTCTCATCCTGACACCAAGTTCGATGTAAATCGGCTCAGTACTTAATGTGTAATCCTGTAAAAACATGAACTTCCTTGTTGGAGGCGATGAACTGAAGTATGATGTGTTTTGCAGTAAGCTGAGTTTCAAGGAGCTGATCGAGCCCTACAGGCTGAAGGAGGACGACATGGAGCAGGAGGCTGCGGAGAGGCTGAAGGCCCAGGAGCCGTGGAGGATCACAGACAACGAGCTGGAGCTCTACAAGGCCAAGGTCAGTGTCTGTAGCTGGGCTCAGGTCAGCCGCCACGTTAGAGCCACGTTACACAAACTGAAGTGTGTGTCAATGGCCTCAATGACCTGATGTGTGTGTGACTTCCAGACCAACCGTCAGATCAGGCTGAACGAGCTGATGAAGGAACACTCCAGCACGGCCAAGCTCATCGTCATGTAAGATCCTCAGTTTCCACTTTCACTGATAAAAACAAAGAAACTTCTGCATCACAACTATTTGTTTATATTAACTTCATGTAACTGAGGCGACTGATGCCGACTCAACTAACAGCTCAAACAGATACACATCATGTAGGAGCCATGACTGATTCCAGAGGAGTTTATTCTGTAGCTTTGTTTTTTGTTAGTGGTATAAATTCTGAATGTCATTTATTCTCGTGTGATCACAGTGATTATAGTTGTTAACACAAGCACCTGTTCACCAGTGTGTGGGAGGTGGAGAAAGGCTGAGCCGGTCGCTGTGTTGCTTGTTGCTCAGCACTTCTACTTGATCACTGTGGTTATAGTGCAGGTTCTGTTTGTTCAAACAGGCCCGACCTCAGCCTCTCAGACCCCTTTAGTTTGTTCTGTGAATTGGCCTTATAACATACTGTTTGAGCCACGAGTGGGCAATTCATTTCACAAGGGGCCACGTGAGAACTGGGACTGTTGTGGGGGGCAGGACTAAGTGTCTCCCCTCTGTGATGTCACCGTCGTCTGTGAGCTGCTGGTTTGAAGCCTCCAGTTTGTAATCTGTCCGTCGGCCATCTTGGTTTTTTGAAACCAGAAGAAACCACATTATGAGGAGAAGGTGGAGCTGAGGAGGAGTGAGGGGTGGAGCTGACCTGCTCTGTACTCTATCCTGATTGGGTGACCTAGAGTCCAGGTCCAGCCCACTGCATGTCATCCTCTCCCTCTCTCCCTCTCTCTCTCTCTTGCCACGCCTGTGATGTACAGGCTAATCATGGTCACATGATCAGTACTGGACAGTAAAGTTACTGTATTGTAAGACTTTTAGATTCTCTTTTTTAAAATCTTTACACACACAAACAACATCACAAACGCTACATTTGGTTGTTGAATAGTTATGATGTGTTGAGTCAGTTATTGGCCGACAAACACACTGATCCTTAACATTGACCTTTGACCTTTGAGGCTCTAGCTATAAAAGCCTGTTGCTCTTTTTGTTCGACTCATGTAACATTTCCCTCTCTCACGTTCAGATTATTCTTTTTTCATCATCATGTTCATAAAGTCATCAGCACTAACGATGACATCACTTCCTGCTCTGTGTGCAGGAGCATGCCTCTGGCGAGGAAGGGCACCGTGTCGAGCGCCCTCTACATGTGTTGGCTGGAAACTCTGTCCAAGGACCTGCCTCCTCTGCTGCTGGTCCGAGGAAACCAGCAGAGCGTCCTCACCTTCTACTCCTAAAACACACACACACACACACACACACACACACACACACACACACACACACACACACGTACACGCACAGTGTGTGTTGGTCTCTGTGCTTATCTACCACAACAACAGAAACATTATGATGCTTCGAGTTCAGTGAAACTCTCCTGCTGTGAAGAGACAAAGTGTTGAAGTCTAATTCTGTTCATCATTCACATTAATCTGAATAAATTTCTGTCACTTCTTGTTCACAGATTAATCAGCATGAGTACGTCTGTCTTCTCTCTATAATCTGTGTGTTTTACTACAGGAAATATTAACGACTTCATGTGTAATGATAAAAATCAGGATTTCAGAGCGTGTGCTGGTTTTTTCAGGTGACCTGTGATTGTGAGGTGGTGATTTGTTTTCAAGAAGTGAGACACTGATAACAACATTTTGTACATATTTTATTAAAATATTAACTACACTGCTCCTTTATGTCCAGTCAGAGTTATTTATGGATCATCACTTTCTATATTTTCTCAGTCAGTTTCTTCAAAATCCTTTTTTTTTTTTTTTTCGGAATCATCATTATTTTACCAAATACTATGAATTCACTGTAATTAATCCAGGTGTTTAATCAGTGTAATCACATGGAAATTCAAACCTCAGTTTAACAGACTGAAAACAGACACACTGCAGGCTGCATCAACAACAGCAGAGAAATGTGTTTGAACAGATCATCCAGCTTTTAAACATTTTATCAACACATTACATACGTATTAGAATATTTCAGAGATAGAGACTGAGACCATAAACTCATTAGGAAAACGTTTACTGAGCTAATAAATCAAGGAGAAGTAGGGACATTTTCCCATAGACTTCAATACAATCTGACTTCTTTAACAACCAGTGGAGTCGCCCCCTGATGGTCATTAGAGAGAATGAAGGTTTATGGCTCTTCAGTATTGGGTCCACTTCACAGACCCAGAGTCCAGGTCCAGGTCCAGGTCCAGGTCCTCTGTTATAAACGAGATGATATTATCATATTTCTGTGATGACTGTGAGGTTAAAATTAAAAGGAGCAACAAACCTTTGTTAATTTGCTGTAAATCAAAATCAAAATATTCCTCTAAAATATTTTTATAAGTTTAGCAGAATTATTTAAATTATAAAGAATAAATGTATTAACTGATTTTTAAACTTCAAACTGTTCTTAGCATTGTTGTTTTTTGTGATTCTTTAAATGTAAAGTGACATTTCTGACGGTCCTTGAATGCAACGTTGCTCATTGATAACCGTGTGTGGACTGATGAAGAATGACAGTCACGTGACCGGTCGACGTCAGATCAGTTCACTCGAAAACACGAAGCACTGATGTAATTGGTTGAAAACACGGAAATACGGTGCTGTGTGGTGCCCGTGAAGGCAGCACAGTTGTGGGCACCGTCGCCGTTGCTCTTGAACGCAGCTCGTTGTGAGTGAGTCTGGTCGTGGACTGAGGCGAACCGGTCTGGAGCTGAACCAGGTCAGACTTCATCAGGTTTCAAATCCGTTTCCACCGGTTAAGGCTCGAACCGAGTTTCTCCCGGGTCGTGTCGGTATTAAACCGGACCAGGACCTGGACCTGGACCAGGACCTGGTTCAGAGGACTTAACTCCTCACTTCACTGTGGTCAGAAGCGGCTTCACCTGGTCACGACACAACTTCACTGTTACTCATTCAACACGTCACCATGTTACCATCTACGGAAGCCTGCAGGTGTCAAACCTCACCTTTACGGCAGCGTTAAAGCCCAAACGCGTGTTTTTTAGGTGTTTTATGTAAAATCCTGTTTTGTAACAGCGTGTGGTTTTAGAGGCGGAGCCCAAAGATGATTGACAGCTGTTAGCACCAATCAGAGGGAGGGGCCTTTCCCGGGAGAGAAATATAAAGGCACAGAGTCCAGTTAATGACAAAAGTAAAAGTTCAGTATTATTATTATTATTATTATTATTATTATTATTATTATTATTATTACTGGTGCCTTCGTGTCTAAAGCGGATTTTACAGTTGCAGCTGGTTGACGTGGAAATCATTTTAATGACTTTATTTTAATTACTATCTATGAAGTGAGCAACAGCCCTTTGTTTCTTCGCTGTAAACCACCTCAATATTCCTCAAAAATGTTTTAAAGGTTGAGCAGAAATCTAAAGTTTTACAGAATAAAAGTGTCAATATCCAATTATTACATTTCAAGCTGTAAATGGAATTTTTTTACTGATCTCGGATGAAACAATTTGTCAAGAAGGACAAAACAAAGTTATGCTACTTTATAAATAAGTGTTTTTATTATTCTAATAAAGTTTTTGACTGTTGAAAACAGTCAATGCTCATCACAGTTACTCAATGTGATGCCTTCAAATGTCTGGTTAGTAAGTAAGTATAAGTTCAAACATTATCAGAATAGTTGCCAATCAATTTTCTGTCAATCAGCCAGTTACTAGTTTCAGCTCCACTTTTATCTTACAAGTAGAAACAGGCGAATGGATCGAACCATGGTCTTGGACTCAGTGAGGTGATGAATCCTAGTTCCCCTCACATCTGTCTCTGTTTGATCACTGATCAACACAAGGTTCATTGTGTCTGTCCAGGCGTCAGGATGACGAGCCTCCAGCTGAGTGCGAAGGAGGAGATGGTGGAGAGGTTCCTGGACGCTGCAGCCAGAGGAGATCTGACCCAGGTGTCCACGCTGCTGACCCAGGGCCCGTCTCTCATCAACCAGACAGGACACAGTGGCTGGACGGCCCTGATGCTCGCCGCTCGCAACGGACACCACCATGTGGTGAAGCTGCTGCTGTCACATGGGTAAATACAGCGTTTCAGTTCTGACTCATCTTTAATAAACAATTTTAATTAATCTTCATCAATATGAAAGTGATAATGAGAAACACTGTAAAGCTGCATAATCAGTTTTTAGCCTCTAGGGGGCAGAACAACCCCCCAAAAAACAAATACACAACACTGACAAAGTGTTAATTAAAAAGCTAATTAAAAATTTGAACAGGAAAGCAAAACCCTAACCCCTGATCACGATCAACAACATGATCATCTCACTGCAGTTTTAAATGTAAAAAAGGAATGGATCTGAATGTAAAATAAAAGTAGAATATATAGGCAAAAAGAGGCTAAAACCACAGGCTAAAAGAGGCTAAAGCAGGAACCAAAAGAAGGCCAGTGGCGGCCGACCAATAGAGTGTGCCGCACCACCAGACCTTCATTGAATAAGACTTTTAAAAATGACTTTGAAATATATTTATTTTTTTAATGAGCAAGGTAAATATGATATAGTTGGTGAGTAAAATGTATAATCTGCTGTGAAAATGTTGGTTAAAATGTTTATACGTTGTCTAAAGTTACCGATTGGTCACATGTTTCTTTGCCCATTGACTCTGGTTATAAACTGCACATTCGCATTAGCTCCTCTTCAATACAAGAGATAGGAGCAGTTCACCCCCATCACTAAGGGGGGGCAGCAGAGGAACTGAGCCCCAGGCAGAGGGGAGGCATCTGTGAGCAGTCACCCAGCTGCCCATTGAACAGTCTCTGTGTGTCTGTTCCTTCCAACATGGCCATCGTTACTGTTACTTTACACTTTGATGACTTAACACAAACACAAATGTTCAATCAGCTCAGCAAATACAAATTAAGGCCGTTTCATTTATTTAAATTCACAGCTGTAATACCTGGATACATGTTTGATTTTTGTTATGTGTACATTTTGGATTTAGCCCTAACCCTGGTGAAAAAGCACCAGCTGCCACTGGCTAAAACTGGTACTGAAACAAAGTTAAAACCATGGGCTAAAGGAAGTTAAAAAAAAAAAAAAAGCTAAAACTACAGGCTGAAAGAGGCTAAAACAGGAACCGAAATTAGGCTAAAAGAGGTTAAAGCAGGACTTTAAAGAAGGCTAAAACTCTGGGCTGATAAAGGTTAAAGCTAGGAGCTGCAGAGTTTTAGGACTTAACCTAATCCACCTTGTTGACAGAAGGACTCCTGACATCTCACACCTCTTTTCTATCTTATTTCTTAGCTGTGACAAATTCTCAGTGAACAGTTCGTCGCAGACCGCCTACGATATCGCCAAGTTCTGGGGCCACAGACACATCGCCAACCTACTTGGCTGGACAGAAGATGGCTGCCAGCGAGTCCTGCCGGGCTCTGACCTCAGCCAGCAGGAAAACTACTTCAGCAGAGAGACACTGGACCGTCTGAGTGGGAAGAGGACAGACAAGCTGTGGTTGGAGGCCAAACAGAGAGACCCAGACACAGTCTACCTCCTGTTCTCCAGCCTCAGCCCCATGGTCAGCAGCTGCCCGGAGGTCAGCAGCTCCCAGGTGGACAGCGGCTCAGGGGTACGTGGCTTCAGGCTAATGTTACTGATACTGAACCAGAGTGTTCTCCTGTGGATGTTAAAAAACTAGTATAACCCTGGTATTAGCAACACTGAAGCTACGAGCACAATATTATCACTATTAAATTATCAACATTAAAGGTCAAAGGTCACTGTGACCTCACAAAATAGGTTTTCTGCTGGAACCTAAGAATTCAGACACTAATGATAAAATAACTTATCACCAACTTCTCACAGCAGAAAATGATGACATGATGATCACATTTTATATCCAAACACTCAAAGGCCAACTTCACAGTGACATCACAATGTTCTCCAAAAACACTTGCAGCCATTAGTCAACGCTGTATGTCAGGAAAGAGAGATTGCTATCAGCTATAATATCAGACTTTATAACTCTGCCCTCTGAGTGCAATAAACACTGCAAATTAATAACAACTGGGCAATTCTTTGCATCACTGCTGCACCTTACATAACTACATACTTATTTCTATATACTTCTGTATTTATATTTTGACATTTCCACTTAATCTTTACTGATTTACAGCCCATTCACACTTACTTTTATTTCATATTTATCTTTATTTTTTATTTTGTACTTTACATTTTTATATCTCATATTTTATTTTATTTCACTTACATTATATCTGTGTTATAATTCTTAAGTCTGTACATATTTCTAGTTATATTTCTATTTCTATTGTTGGAGCACCTGTAACAAACCAAATTTCCCCTGTATTCTGATTCTGGTTTGAGTGATTATTTCCTGCAATGAGACATTATTGTAGTATGCTTTGCTCTGATGATTGGCACGTGTGGGTGGTGCTGTCACATCTGTGCACCTTTGATGTGTTATCTGCAACTGTCAAACAGTCAGTTTGAACTCTTGATCTTCGCACATTGAATTCTGCATATTCTCTGGATGAGTGCACCATCCTTTACGCCGTTACGCCTTTACCTCAAAGGACAGAAGTACCACATCATCTGCATAGGGGAGAACACTTGTATTTATGATTGATGTGGAATTAATAAACGAAAGCATCGAGAGACAGTTACCACCAAACTGAAAAGAGAGTCTGCAGGTTGTAAATAACATGGTTGTTCATTCTGATGGTTTGATTGTGATTCTGACTCCAACAGGATAAGACCAAGTTGTGTCGCTTTGGATTCGAGGCAGTTAAAGGTCTTCTCCAGAAACCTGCGACCGTGCTCATCTTCCTGGGTGTGGAGAGGAGAGAGGCCTCCTCCTCCTCTCAGACAGAGGAAGGCCTTCAGGAGCCTCCAGCTTGGTTTGCCATCAGCACGGATGACGATCCAGCTGAACTTCTTAAACGCTGTAAAGAGAAGAACTGCTCCTTCCCAAAGACGCCCAACAGAGACCTGCTGAAACTCAACGAGGAAGAGGCCGGTGAGGAAGACAGAACTTTCTTACTTGTATCTTACTTGTAACTGGTGTTCCATATTTTATTAGATGTGTTCAGATTCCCTCTCTTGCTCCTGCAGGAGTGGTGGCTCAGGCTCGATCGGTGCTGGCCTGGCACAGCCGCTACAGCTTCTGTCCGACATGTGGCAGCAGCACCAAGCTGGAGGAGGGAGGATACAAGAGGAGCTGCCTGAACGCCGACTGCAGGAGCCTGCACGGGATCCACAACACCAGCTACCCACGAGTTGGTACGAAGCACCACCCACTAGAAATAATTGATAATGGACTTGGGGCTTTATGCTGATGACCTTGAATGAGCAATGCAGCTGACATTTTCAGGTGGAAGGTTTGAGTTCAGTTTCTACCCACACGGTGCTAAAACAATGAGTCAATTAACTGGGCAAGTTAACCTATGAATCATTTCAGTCTTTGTTGAAGCAGAGAAAGTAGCAAATGTTTACTGGTTCCAGCTTCTCATGTTTTTATAATAGTCAAAAAAAACAGGTTGTAGGTTTAAGATAAAACATCCTGTGGCTCAGGATGTAGTGCCGGTCATCCGCTAATTAAAAGGTTGGTGGTTCAATCCCCGGATCTGTGTCTTTGTGTTGACAAGAATGGCTGTTCCCTCAGTGTGTGTGTGTAGGTTAGAAAGTGCTGTAGAGTAATAGTGGTAGTAGAAAGCACCGTATGACTGTGTGTGAATGGGTCAGTGTGGCTTTTCATTGTAAAGACCTTTCAGTGGTCGATAAGACTAGAAAAGCTCTATTATGCAGTACATTTACCAGAGAGCAGGGTTGTCCCTCTCTAACCTCGTGAATCTGAAGACTAACACATCCTGACTATGACAGTTCATTTCTTTACCTCCTTATCTCCTTCACTTATTGGTGACACTAAGGTCTGTCCCTGAAGCTTCAGTGATGAACCTGAAAATGATGATGAGTCAATGTAAATGTTGAAGGAAAAATTTAACCTTAATATCCTCAGTGTGTAAAAACTGCTTCTCTGTGTTTTCAGACCCTGTCGTCATCATGCTGGTGATCCACCCTGATGGAAACCAGTGTTTACTGGGCAGGAAGAAGATCTTCCCAGTTGGCATGTTCTCCTGTTTGGCTGGTTTCATCGAGCCTGGTAAACACATATGAAGACACACACTCCACTGGCTCAACGTGGATTTCCCAACATTACTAAAACCTTAACAGTTAGAGCCAAACCTGAAAGGACGGGACGGGACTAAAGGGCGTGAGACGTCATAATGTGATGAACATGTAGAATGACATCACGCACAGTCACTTCCTGTCCTCCTGTGTCCCTGCAGGGGAGACGATCGAGGCGGCGGTGAGGAGGGAGGTGGAGGAGGAGAGCGGTGTCAAGGTTGGACCGGTTCAGTACGTCTCCTGTCAGCCCTGGCCGATGCCCTCCAACCTCATGATTGGCTGCCTTGCTGTCGCCACATCAACCGACATCAGAGTGGATGAGAATGAGATCGAGGAGGCTCGATGGTTCCCACGGGAACAGGTAGGACCATAACAAATCCCACTGTTAGCGCAACTATCACTGATACCAATAATAAGCCTCGTAACTGACTGTTGATCACTTGTTTAATGGTCACGTTTCTCTTATGTAGGTGATTGACACCATGTTCAGACGAGCCCGTCCAGCCTTCACCATCCCTCCCAGACAGACCATCGCCCACCAGCTGATCAGACACTGGATCAGCATGAACTCTAACCTCTGACCTTGAGCCTTTAACCCATGACCTTCCAGCCAGCTGACAGACCTCCAGAGGTGTCTGAAAAAACAGCAGCTTTCTGAAACAACAAAGCAGCTGCAAAATGAGGGAATCACCTCCAGGTTGAAAATGACACAGTGAAGGTTTGTATTCACCGTTAAACGACTTCCAGTCATTTGAATGTTTCCCTGTATGTGGAAGGAGAAGGAAGGAAGAAGTGCACAACTTTAGTTTGTTCCAGAAACAGCTCTGTCTGCTCCAGATGAATTATTATTGTGCAACAAACAACATTTTATTGTTGAAGCATAATTCTAAGACATGTCAAAAACTATATTTAAAAAAAATAAAGGCCTCTCCATCAGTCAGCAGTATTGGGTTTTATTTTGAAAATTCTCATAAATCTGCGATAATGTGATATTTGACAACTCCATATTTCTATTATATTAACTGGTTATACTACACATCTAAAATGAATTATTTAATCAATGGGCGCCCCAGTGGCTCATTAAAGCCTGTACCATGAAGGCCCAGTCCCAGGTTTGAGTCCAGTCATCCTCGCTCTCACCTCGCCAATTACCGTCTCAACCAACCAGTCAAGAAGCTGTTTCCACCCATGTCTGTCCAGACTTAGAGTATATGACATAAAGATGACCATCGTTTAAAAAATGAAATCATGTTGTATTGAAGACTTGAAACTAGAGACTGAGACCATAAACTCATTAGGAAAACGTTTACTGAGCTAATAAATCAAGGAGAAATAGGGACATTTTCCCATAGACTTCAATACAATCTGACTTCTTTACCAACCAGTGGAGTCGCCCCCTGATGGTCATTAGAGAGAATGAAGGTTTAAGCCACTAACATGTTTTGTGAGGTCACAGTGACCTTTGACCATCAAAATGTGAAGATGTAACTGAGATGTTCATGAGTGTGGGACGGACGTGTGGACAACCCAAAGAGATAATGTCATTTGGTCGATTTGTCTTAATAAGGATAATAAATCTGTGCAGTGTGAAGTTTAAACTACCAAAATGGCCAATGATTGACATGCAGCTATTCTATAAACTAAAATGAACTTGAAGCTAATTTGCTGTATGCATATTATCCTGCTAAGCTAGCTGCTAATACAAATGACATACTAAACATTAGCATGTTACCAAACTAGTGGGAGCACAACAAAAGCTACTGAGCTGCAGTCAAATTACTTGACCATAGTCCACTTAAGGGAGGATGCTAATGTGCTAGCATCAAACATTGCATTAGTTTTACATTAACGCACCACTTGCTGTTTACGTGGATCCCAACATGCTAACTGTGGGCTTGTTAGCATCCTTGTCTATTGTCTTATCCAAAGCAAAGCTGAGTCTGACAGTGAGACCAGATAAATACAGATTCAGAGACATGAGGACAAACTTTTTATTGAAGTTGTCTCCATTTTTTTATTCATCAATTTAATTTTCTTCCATGTAATGAACATTAGCAGCCACTAAGGATCACTAGCTCCACGACAGCCTTTTAGTTTTGTTTCTCTGACTCGTCGATGAGCTAGCGTGCTACACTGACACCGTTATAGATGAAGACAGGGTGTCTTCATCTGCACTTAATGCAGTGAAGCAGCTGTTTGCGATGTAGCCGTGGTCACAGATCATATAAGACGTTTCTGTCTGTCCGGCCGCTGTTTCAGCTTCACTTTTCACCAGGGATGAAAGGTTGACCAGGTAGTCTGCCTCACAGGTCACCTGGTTAACGCAGCTGCTGTCGGCCTGGGGCAGGAATTTATGAAGAGGACATATAGTGGTTTGATGTGACATCTGAGTGAGGTCAAGCTGCCTGGTCATTTCCTCTTTCTGTGGAAACTGGTGGCTGGCTTCCAGTATCTGATGCATCAGAGCAGCGTCAGCCTCACATGTGAAACCTTGGTCAGAATGATGAAGGTTTACAGCATATTCATGATGCTGATCTATGGTTCGTGCCAAGTCAGAGACATAATCTGTGTCCAGGTTGAGAGCTGACAGTTTGATAACGAGGTGACTGGGTGGCAGCATGGAAGTTTCTTCATGTTGGTCCTTATCTGATGAACGCATTGAGTTTGATCTGACCACGATGATGCTTTTCTCTGTCATCTGGAAGTCTTTCATATCCATGATGTTTCTTTCTGCATATTTCTATTCAAGGGAATAAATTAAACTGAAATGAGTCTCAACGTTTACAGAGAAATATATATTATTATTATTATTTTTGTCATTAATATTATTAGTAGTATTATTATATTATCACATTACTATCAAAACCATTTAAAGAAAACCTAGTTCCTAGTTCTAGTTCTTTATTTTTTATTTTACGATTCTATTGGTTTTGATGTGAAACACTGAGGTTCCTGACAGGAGGAGGACTGGACTGAACTGGACTGGACTGGACTGGACTGGACTGAGCTGAGCTGTACTGAATTGAACTGGACTGGACTGGACTGGACTGAGCTGAGCTGGACTGAATTGAACTGGACTGGACTGAGCTGGACTGGACTGGACTGAGCTGGACTGGACTGGACTGGACTGGACTGGACTGGACTGAGCTGGACTGGACTGGACTGAGCTGAACTGGACTGAGCTGGACTGAGCTGGACTGGACTGAGCTGGACTGAGCTGAGCTGAGCTGAGCTGAGCTGAACTGGACTGAACTGGACTGAGCTGGACTGGACTGGACTGAGCTGAACTGGAATGAGCTGGACTGGAATGAGCTGGACTGGACTGAACTGGACTGGACTGAGCTGAACTGGAATGAGCTGGACTGGAACGAGCTGGACTGGACTGAACTGGACTGGACTGAGCTGAACTGGAATGAGCTGGACTGGACTGAGCTGGACTGGACTGAGCTGAACTGGACTGGACTGGACTGGACTGAGCTGAACTGGACTGAGCTGAACTGGAATGAGCTGAACTGGACTGAGCTGGACTGGAACGAGTCCTAACACTTGGTAAATGACAGGAAGAACAGTTAGAGCCACCTTGACAGGAAAAACTCAGATCTATAACCAGTAAAGACCAGTTCACCTGCTGGTTTGGGTCCATCAGCCACTGGCCCGTCGCGCTGCCCCAAGGGCTGGAGATGTAAGGGAAGAAGTACGACTTGTACCTGCACAGCACAGACGACTGTTAATGTGACAACCATTAAACGGCACGAGTTTTATTGTGTGTGTGTTTTATTGTGCGTGTTCACTCACACAGTCCTGGACAAGATGCAGATGACAAGAACAGTGACGGCAAACAGCAGCACTGGTGTCGCTGCGGCCACAACCGGGAGCTTATCTGAAAGAGAAACACACTGCAGATAACACAACACACTGCAGCAGCACCTCTAACACGTCTACACCCGATTTATATCTCCATCCATTTTATTCATTTGAGTCACTGAACCAGCTTTTCGTCATCAAATATCTCAGTTATAAAGGCTAAAAAATACACCTGTGTGTTATCTGAGGACCAGATGGTCTTTATTTTCTGTCCTATTTGTAGAATTTATCAGAACATCTGTAAGAAAATACAATGTGCGTATAAGTAGAGATAAGAACATTATAGTATTTATCACTATAAAGTGAGTATTGAGTATTAATAACAGAACTTCTACTCTTCACAGGTTGATAATTAATTATTTATAAATCTACTAAATTTACTACTATCAGTCAATCAGCCTCTAGTTCATCTGCTCTTCACCTGTGGAACAAACGTCGTGAACACCAGAGATCTGAGACACCTTCAGCTCCGTCAAGGCCTTGAAACGTTAATAAAACGTTTGGAAATCAAACACGTTACATCTTTTAATCTCAGCTCTTTTTTTAAAATGTTTTTTCTTACCTTTCATGGTCAAATTTGTTTGGATTGACTTTAATGTAATTTTAACATTTTATTTTAATGTATGTTAAATTCTATTCTAATGTCATTTTAACATTTTATTCTAATGTATTTTATGCTATTTTAATGTCATTTTAATGTATTTCCATGTCTCTGTAAAACACTTTGAACTGACTTGTTTCTGAAACGTGCTGTTGCCTTGACATTTTATTATTTTATTGCTGTGTTTTACCAACTTGTTTGTTCATTTATTATCTAAGTTTTTAATTCATAGGTTGTTGACGAATACATTAATAAACACTTGAATCTGCTGAGAAACCATTTCTTTAATGTTTATATAAACTTTATTAAAACTAAATGTTGGAACTGATGATTTTATTTTAAGTCATAATCCACAATAATATTCCAGAGCAGTGAGAGAAACTCACCAAAGTCGGTTCTGACAGCGATCGTGTTTCTGGAAGCATTGTCAGCCAATAGGAAGAGAGAATACTCAGTGTCAGGTTTCAGGTTGAGGAAGGTGTGCTGCAATTGGTCCGGCCACAGAGAGACGACTCCAACAGCGTCTGTGTTTACAGAAACAGTAGAAACCAGTTAAATCCAGCAGATACATCCTGTCTGTGTTTCTCTTCAATGAAGGAAACACAGACAATCCCATGACTCATGGGATTAAAAACACAAACTATTCCTGGTTCTGTGACAAATAAACAAACCTTTCAGAGACTAATGTAACTAATGACACATTAAAACTCAGTAAACCTACTTTGTTTTTCTGATCTTTCCTTCAGCATCACTGTGTATCTGTTCACTTTGACTGGTCGTGACTTCCTCTGCCACGCCCACGCAACTGTCACCTGAGTCTTCATCACTTTAACAACCTGCAGTTTGACCGCTTCCATCAGGGCTGCGGAGACAGCAGGAAACATCTGTCAGACGTCTGTGGACGATGACGTGACCTGATATTTTACTGGTCAGTAATGAATGAATTAAAGGGTCAGTTCATCGATATTACAAAAACACACGGATGGTTTTGGTTTTATTTGTTCGGTACAGAAGCAAATTGCTGCCAGAAAATGAAACAAAACAAAAAAACAACAGTATCACTTATAACATTTATAATATTTCAAACTGAAATATACTTATTTATATTATTAAAACATGAGGTGAATTTTAACTTGGTTTTCTCAACTCACAGCTTGTACAGATTAACACTTTTAGCTAGTTGTCTACCTCACTACGGCAAGAGAGAGGGGTCATCTGTGTCAGTATCTCACCATGTCTCAACCCAAGCACAAAGTAGAGACTGAATATAAACCTGGACCTGGACTCTGGGTCTGAGAAGTGGAGCCAAAGCTGAAGAGCCTTAAACCTTCATTCTCTCTAATGACCATCAGGGGGCGACTCCACTGGTTGTTAAAGAAGTCAGATTGTATTGAAGTCTATGGGAAAATGTCCCTACTTCTCCCTTGATTTATTAGCTCAGTAAACGTTTTCCCTAAAAGACTCCTCACTCCTCCTCAGCTCCACCTTCTCCTCCAAATATGGTTCCTGGTAAAAAAAACCACGATGGTGGACGGACAGATTACAAACTGGAGGCTTGAGAACAGCAGCTCACAGACGATGTTGACGTCACAGGGCGTTGATACTGGAGTTGAACTTAGAAATACTGAAAATGAGCCATATTAATCTCAGCACACATTCCTAATTTTTTACAATAAAAATTACATAAATGATTATATTGTCATAATGTGATATGTTTGCATGTCATAATTATGTGGAAATATGTTGTTATGACATGAAAAACATATTGTTAGAACAATAAAACTTTCATGTTATAACATGATACCATATGTTTGTTTTTTTTCTGGTGTGGCAGCAACAAGCTTCTGTAGTTTGGTTTAAAAACATTTTCTCTGATACTTTCACTGACAAACTATAAAATTAAACCACATCTTTCTACAGTGTGTCTTCACGTTAATGCAGAAAACACATGAAAACACAAATTTTAATTCAAGGCCTGTAGAGAGAATAATGAGAAGAAACACTGACCTCCCTGCTGCAGACTGGTGAGCAGGGACTGAGGAGGTCCACACAGCTGCCTGTGGACAGGGACCACACTGACCACGTAGGTCTCATCAGGGTCCAGATCTGTAAAGTGGAAAAACAGGCCTTCAGTCGAGACACAGGCCCCTTTCAGAGTAAAAGCCTGGCTGCCGCTAATAATCATATTTTTCTGATGAGAGGCTTTTATTGTGAGGAAGCTACAAGAGCTTCTTACAGCAACCAAAATTTATATCTGACAAATAGGAGCTGGTTACAACCACAAGACTTTCAAATGTTTCTAGATGGTGATAGATTACAGAGGAAATCAGGAGAAGCATTTTCTTGCAAGTGCTACAATGTGCCACAAATATATAATCTCACATTTAGAAAAAGACACTAAAAGTTACTCTAACCATTGAAATGAGAGGGAACAGAGCACCTGTGGATTAATCTCATGATCTCATCAATCGTATGTTGCCTTAGTGGGTATTTTCAGTATGTGACTGAGTTGAAGTTAACTGCAGTGTGTGGGTTCTTAGAAATGAAGGAACAAGTGACTCACTAATTTTACATTTTTTGGAAGGAATGAAGCTCAGAGGAAAAGTTGTTTTGGGCATTTTATACAAAAATATTTTTTTTAGTTGTTTTTTTTTTCTTGATAAAAAAAAAAACAAAAACTAAATATCACCAAACTAATTCTTGATCAAAGGTTTGGTTCAATATCAGATCTGGTTTTAACCCTCCATCTTAAAGGTCCATACAGTCTAAAGGTAGATGTCAAAGGTCCATACGGTCTAAAGGTAGATGTTAAAGGTCCATACAGTCTAAAGGTAGATGTCAAAGGTCCATACAGTCTAAAGGTAGATGTCAAAGGTCCATACAGTCTAAAGGTAGATGTTAAAGGTCCATACAGTCTAAAGGTAGATGTTAAAGGTCCATACAGTCTAAAGGTTGATGTTAAAGGTCCATACGGTCTAAATGTGGCGTTCAAAGACGGCCCTACCTTGGATGACAGTGGAGGTGGTGAGGCCGTCCACTGTGGACCAGTGGATGGTGGATGGTGGATGTTCAGTGTGCCACTGAACAACAAAATGATTGACAGGTGGGGAAGAGGAGAGGGTTTCTGTGGGGCTCTCCCATTGGACCAGAAGGCCCTCGACAGCTGGGAAAGAACTGGAAACCCACAAGTTTCTGACTGATGGAAGATCTGCAGACCGACAACAGGATTATCAGTGATAATAAAGAATCTTCATCACCATTGTCATCATCAACACCCCTTTTCTTGCCAATTTCAAATCTGTTATTCGCCAACAAGCATCCACCCAAATGAAATCAAGCTGCTCTGATGTCAAACGCTGATGAAACTGATGAAAAAACACAACTTTGTTCTGCTGCTGTCTTTACTTTTACAAGGAAAGTAAAATCTGAGTGTTGCAAGATGTTTTATCTAAACATCATGAAACTGCTTCCTCGTCTGAGAGAAAACACACACATGCACAGGATATTGCATGAACAGCAAGATAGCATTTAAAAGAAGGCTAATAAAGATAAAAAGCAATTCAGATTAACATAGTTCTCCTTCTGTGCGTGAGTCTGAACCTGTTAAATTACTGTTGACTTCTAGCTTTGTCATGCAGCAGTAACATTTTGCAGCACTGTTCATAAACCCTGTGTCCATCAACAACAGGACTGTTGTGTCTGTTCACCAGAATATAAATCCTGAGCCTCGGACCACAGAAGATCTTAACCCAAACCTGTGACGTCTATGACGACGTCCATGTCTGTAACTCACCAGTTAATTATTAATTATCATTAATTATTAAACATTAATAAAACTGTTAATTGCAGCTCGTAACACCTTCATGAATAGTACTCTGTAATAACCACTCACTGCTCTGTGTCCGCGTGTCGATGCTGAGCTCTGCAGCTGGTCCGTAACCGGCCATGTTGAAGGCTGTGACAGTGACATTGTAGTTTTTCTCCCTCAACACCAGGAGCGCCGTGACCGCTGTGATGTTTTGCATCAATTTGTCGTGCAGATTCTGCCTGTTCTCTGAATCGTAGCTCACCTGGTATCCAAGGATACGACCTCCGGCCTCGTGGAGGTCCATACCCTGCAGAGAGACCAAACTGGTTAATATTTTAACCAAGGTTTTATTTTCTTGGACACTTCCGCTGCTGCAAAGATCAGCTCTGGATTTATGTTTCTCTTTTTCTAGGAGATTCCCTGCAGACATTTTACCTTCCACATGAGATGAAGGAGCACAGATCCTCCAGGGTCTGGTCTCTCCACCCTGTAACACACCTCTGGAGGCCTGGAGGGCGCTGGCGGAAAAAAAAGCCCAAAACTAAAATCAAAGCTGATGCTGGCTCTGTTTCCAGGCCTTAGTGAAGAAATACTTTTAATGCCATTGGTTTGTTCTGTTGTAAAGACACATACATCGTCCTCTGATGTTTTTAATCCATGTTACCTCTGCACTGCGTCCTCACTGTGACCTCAGGGCTCCAGTGGCTCCAGATGTCAGACTCCCTCCCCCTGCAGGACACAGCAGCTCTGTAGACGGTGAACGGCAGAAGGCCTTTGATCCTGTGGACCAGGGTCTGAACTTCATGGGTCACATGGACTAAATCTGGAGACTGGAAACAAGAAAACAGAGGCTGGACTTTTTGTCAATTAAAGACCTGAATCCATCACCTCAGCTGTTTCCTTCACCTTAAGAAAAAGCTCCAAAGTTCAAACCAAAGGAAAGACTGAAACAAGGAGCTGGGTCCTGGGACAAAGCCTCTGCTGTTACTTCCAAGTTCCTATGAAAAGACCTACACTTTCCATAAAGGTCATGTGTTTTCTTGTGCTAATCATGTTGTGGGGACACAAATGTGTTCACACAACCTCACTCACTCACTCTGTTATTTGCAAAATAAATGGCACAAAAATGTGAAAATGTGGCTGGTTTTCCACCATTAGGCTTTTTGCCCATTTTCAGATGAGCTGGCATTAGGGGCGGAGTCAGGCACTGCCATGATGGCAATGGCGAAGCATCCAACTTCAAAACTGCTCTTCAGAAACCTGGGTGATATCACAGAGGCTACGTCCATCTTTATTTATGGTCTGTGGTTTTTCCACGATTGTGAACATTAGCATTTCATCTGTTTCACCGTTTACTCTGTAAATAACTGAATCTTTAAAGGTTGGAATTTTTACTTAAATCTCATGAAGAGAATAAAATAAATCACAACTTTCAGCAGGTTTGGAGTTCAGTTTGTCGTGGACACTTTTAGGTCCAGCGATATCAACAATTAGCCAATATAATCTCCTTATAAGTCACAAAGTGTTTATGTGTCCTTGATGCTAACCTGAGACCACGTCTGGGTGTCGTTGACTCTGTAGCGAAGACGACAGCTGCCGGAACTGCTGCTTCTCCAGGACACAGTGATAGAGTCGTCAGTGGAGCCGAGCACAGTTACTTCAGGCTGAGGGAGTTTGACTTAGGAGACGAGGAGACAAGTGGACAAAGGGAGGAGTTAATGGAAGGGGAGGTGATCACAGGTTTGAAGGTCACATCTCTGGGCCACTCACCTGCTTTGTCCAGAATCACAGTGTGAGGCTGGGACCTGATCTCAGTCCCCATCTCGTAGTCTTTCATCCTGGCGGTTACGTTCAAGGTGGCCATTCGGCTGAAGATGGCACGACAGGAGAAGATTTTGTTCCTGCTGAGGAGGGAAAACAAGACACACAACATATTTATACATACATATACATGTGTATCCTAAAGTGAAGTGTAAGTGAGTGTTTCCCTTTCGTCAGTGTTTTACCTGGTGAAGATGAGAGCGATGTCAGACGCCATGACGTTGTTTGACTCCTGACTCAGTTCACATGTCATGGATTCCGACCTCTGATAGTAACACGACATGTTCAGAGTCTCTGCAGCAAAACAACAGGAGGATCCGGTCAGAACCACGGCCGCGCACATTAACCCAGGGTCACTGACATTGAACACATTGAATGACCTCTGTGTGTAATAATGTTAGTGTTTTTTAGTGTTTTTTGAGGTGGAAGTAACCACAGTAAAGTGTTGGACATCTGTGCTGTGGTGGAGACACTCATTTTGTGTGTGTGCGCTCTCACTCTGTATAGATGAAGGTGGTCGAGGGCCACAGTCTCTGGATTCAGTGACACACACCTTGTCATTGTCTTCACACGGCTTCAGATCAAAGTTCATCACCGTCACCTCTGATCACACAGAAAAACCAGACCTGAAGATTCTGCTGCTGTCGCTCAGCTCACATCATAAGAAATGCACTGAAATGTCCCACAGGCATGTAAATGCATCACAGTGAGAGTCCATAACTGTTCAATGTTGTAAAAATTAGCCCGGTTGTATTGAAGTCTATGGGAAAATTACTCTACCTCAACCTTGACTTATTAGCTCAATAAACATGGTCTCACAACTTTAAATAATTCTGTTTTCTGTTACATTTTATTATGGTATAGTTTTTTTGTTTATATACTACAGCGCACCATCATCATATATTGTATGTTGTTTAATGGAGGCAGTTCTTATGTTGACTGCTTTAATATTTAAACTAAATGCAGTTTGTGGCTTTAATAATTAAAAAGCTTTATGAGCAACTCACCATAAGAAAAGACACAGAGGAGGCTCATCCCTGTCCAGGTGACAAAGTAAAGTGAAGAACAAATGTCCATCTCAGCTGGAAAAACAAAACATTTATAAAACCAACTGATTGTAAAGATCTAAATCATCCTCTTCATGGTGAGCAGCAGTCAGAACCTGCTCAGTGTCTGTCAGTCACGTCTCTGATGTTTGAAGACCAGGCGCTGGATGAGGAAGCAGATGAATCAGCAGCCTCTTCTTCAGAGTCTCTGGGTGTTGTCAGGAAATTGCTTCATCACGTGACTGTGATAAAATGTAGATTTCCTCAGATGTGGCCCCTGATTGTCCACAGCCCCAATTAACAATTAAAGGTGGCTCATCAGTGAATCAGGACTTCACTGTACCAGACCAGTGTGAGACCTTTACATCTCCACAGCTGCTGAACGCCACCGAGCTCGTCCTGGATTTTTGAGGCCAAAAACAAAACAAACAAAAAAATAAATAAAGTCAGACTTTTTTATCTTGGCCGATTTTTTTCCCTTTTACTTGACAACACAAGTGATTTTTGGATCCACTAAGTCCAACTGAAGAGGATGTGAACTGAGAGGAACATGTGACGTCAGCATGTTAACAAACTGTAGGTTAGCATGTGGCTATAAAATGTCCCTTGATTTATTAGCTCAGTCAACGTTTTCCTAATGAGTTTATGGTCTCAGTCTCTAGTTTCAAGTCTTCAATACAACATGATGTTCATTTTTTAAATGATGGTCCATTTAGAGGAAAATAGACCAGAAAGCAGGGGATGGATTAGGGGGCGTGGCTACTGTGTGATTGACGGACTGTAGCACCCAATCAGGATAGAGTACAGAGCAGGTCAGCTCCACCCCTCACTCCTCCTCAGCTCCACCTTCTCCTCCAGAGATGGTTTCCTGTGGTTTCAGAAAACTGATGGGTGACGTCACAGTGGGTCCAAAGCTTTGATGATGACCAAACTCAAACAGGCGTCATGTCACAGGGTCAACAGCGCGGTTTAAGACCTGATTTCATCCTATTTTAGTTCCATATTTTTACTTTTAAATCATTTGTCACACAAACACGATATTTGAAGAAACATCACAGGAAATAAAACTCAACTGTTCATCATTCGTTTAATTTTAACTTTCTTTCCTCAAAAGTAAAATTTCAGCTCAGTTTTTTCTTTATCTTATAGAAAAATGGAAACAAAAAAAAATTGCCTTGTACAAACATTTAAAAATGACTAACGGCAAAAAAAAACAAAGGAAATGAAAGAAATGCTGTACAGATTAGTAAAGAAAGGGGATTCAATCAGCAGCTCTACGTTTACACTCCACATTTATATACACACACCGAGCAGAGGAGTTCGTTACTGCTGCAGACACACTAAAGGGTAAACACAAGTGTAGTTCATTGAAAACTGTTAAAATGTCAAGTTAATGGATGTCAGACAAAAAAAACAAAACAAAAACATTTTCCCCTGTAGTCCTGAAAAGCTGATTTTTCAACAGTGGTTTTTTTGCCCAGCAAAAGATATAAAATAAACAGGGGTGCAGCAGAGATGTATTTTAGCCTTTAAAAGACCTGGTTGTGTTTCTGAGCTTATTTACAAGAGACAGGAAGTGAAACGGACCAATTAACACACACATAACATTTCTCCACCTTCCCTCTGTGGTGACGGCCTGGTCTGATGGAGCGTCACATGATTTCATGATGCTACAATGATTGGACATCAACGACCACCTGTGTTGATAGTGTTAATCGAACTGATGACCTCAGACACTTCAGTGTGATGTCATGATGCGAGACATCAGGCGATGTTCTCCTGACAGCAGCTGATATTTACAGTGACTCAGTCTGGAGGTGAGAGGAAAGTTTACAGTAAAACGGATCCTGAATCCTGAGGATGTGGTTGAACCTTGGTGTGAACGTGTGCAGAGATCATCATTCAGGCTGGAGGAGACTGGGGAGAAGAATGGAACTGAGTTCAGGTCTGAGCTCATTTCTCAATGAAAAAGTGACGTCTGAAACATGTTTGAATCCCTGGTTTTACTCAACTGTTGTAAAAATCACTGATTTCACAGACGATGAAGCTCATGTGATGACTCTTCCTCTCAACAACAGAGGTGTGACACTTCGTGGCGTCTGGTATGAGCAGCCTGCTCTGAGGTCGAGACCTGCAGCAGATCCTGCAAATCTACAACAGATTTATGATTTTTATTTGATTATTTAGTGATGTCACGTTCACGTGGACTCAGATCAGAGTTAATGAAAGTTTGGCTGCTGTGCTTCACTCCACTGCTTTAGCTTTTCTCAGCTGCACTTTAATATCTGAGATCCCTTCTGACTCCATTTCCCAGAATCCCATCTTGTGTAATAATCTTCCTCTGAGTGACTTCACATTTTGGCATCAGAACTGTCCCTTTACAGAAGTCAGAAACATCCACTGACCCTTCGCTTTCCTGTTTTCCTTGTTCTGCACTTGAAGGCATCACTTTGGTACAAACATATTGCTCCTTTACGTTTGCTCTGTGAGCGTCTCACCTCAGCTCCGTCTCTGAGGACGACTCAGCAGGACACAGCTGCTGCTGATGCTCGTTGGCAGGAACCAAACCTGTGACCTTTCTCTCACTGTCTCTCTCCAGTTCATCTTCTCAGGCTCATGATTAGGGCAGGAGAGAGGTGCATAGGTCGGAAAACACACACTGAGCAGGAAATAAGACAAAAGACAGCAGCTCAAAAGAACAAAACAAAAACAAAAACAAAACAAAAAAACCCATTCGTCCCCAGTGAGCGACGGCGCTGAAGAGTCCTGCAGCCTGAGACGCTGTGATTTAAGTCCTCAGGAAACACTCAGTCCGTCAGAGCTTCAAGCCTCACTACGCTAATGAAAGCAGTCAGAGTTCACCCGAACCAAGCTGAGCCGAGCTGGGACAAACCAAACTGGTTTCATGACGAGCCTCAGTCTGTGTGTGTGTTATTTGTTGCGCAGCAGCTCCAGCTGGTCCTGATACTCCGTGAACAGTCTCTGGAATCGCAGGTTTTCACCGATGACGGGTAAAACCTCCCGCAGCAGCTCCCGCTTACGTAGACCCTGAACACAAAAACACAGATGCAACAGTTACCATGGTGACCAAGTGACCAATGATGGCTGGGTTGAAAATATCGAAAAGATCGTTAGAATAATCTGACATTGATTCATTAAATCCTGAGATTGACCTTTAATGTTTCTTTCAATGTCTCCAATGCTTTTTTCTTCAAGCGATAAAATTAAATATCAGCAGTTGAGATCAGAAAAATACAGGATTGATCCCATTGACACACAGAAGTGAAGCAGCAAAGCTCCAGTCAAAGGCTCAGACTGATCCAGATCTGAACTAACTTCCTTCATGAGTTTATCACTGAAGTCAGTGTCACACAGGACAAATCAGGGTTTGTTAGAAAGAACTGCAAGAAGAAGTGATATTGTGTAAATTTGTAAATAAATAAACATGTCAAGGCAGATAGTTGAATGAATGTAAAGGGATGTCACTGAATAATATGACCCTGTTTACATTTACTCATTTGACAGGTAGTTTTTTTCCAAAGCAACTTTGAATTAATTGATCAGTAAAGCTTCAACATATCTATAATGTAACAGCTCTGGGATCCGTCTGTTATGTAACAGTAATATTTTTAGAGGAACATTTTACAGCATTAGCTCTCATTCATATCCATTGAAAATTGGTATTGTGACTGAAATATCTCCAACTGCATCGATATCAAATCAATTTAATTCAGGAAATCAATACCCAGGACTAATGCTGACAGAGCACGAGAACGACACAGGACCAGTGTTTACAACGTGACGCACCAGCGAAACAAAACAGAAAATAATTAGAAAGTAGCCAAATATGAAACAATTATTTGATTAAATGATCAAGAGAGATTTGTGATAATCATTTGATGGTCTAGCTGCTGCATTCAGCCTCTGGTTTTTCTACAGAGAAGATAAAAACTTGAAAACAGAAGTTTGTTTCATTGCAGATGAAACTAATCAAACCAAACAGCTGGGAGTTGTTGTCGTACCAGAGTGGTGGGCTCCCACGACGTGGCTGCGGATTTGTGGACTGGACCCAGCAGCTCCTTACAGAGCTCTCTGAGACGATACTCCGAGCCTGGAAGACGAAGACACACACACACTTTTCAGTTCCAACTCCTTGTGTCTGTAGAAAATGTGAAACCGTTGGATGGTGGCGGTGCATTACCTTCGTTGACAAGGAAGCGGGCGTAGATGAGCAGCCAGTAGCGATACTCCGGCGCCGACTGCAGAGTCAGAGCAGACGCCAGCTGGTTCTCCAGGAAGGCCAACGTCATGCTCTGCTGCAGGTGGTGAGGGGTGGAGGAGAGGCGGGACGCCAGCCGACCAGCACTGCAGGGACCAGACATATTTTATTACCTTGGCCTGAATGCAAGTTGTTTTTAAAATCTGTTTTCTCAGAGACAGTGGAAGAGATTAAATACTGTCGTACTTGAGGTTGCGTCCCTGCATTACAGCCAACGGCCCTGAGGACACAGGTGCATCGTGGGTAGGTAGGCAGCTCCTGAAGTCAGCACACTGGACCAGAGAGTCTCCTTTATCTGCAATTAGAGTCCTGAGAAAGACAGAGGACAGTTCTTCAGGTTTATTTAGGAAATAAATCAGTGAATTTGATGGATGCGGAATAATTTAAAGGTCCATACAGTCTAAAGGTAGATGTTAAAGGTCCATACAGTCTAAAGGTAGATGTTAAAGGTCCATACAGTCTAAAGGTAGATGTTAAAGGTCCATACGGTCTAAAGGTAGATGTTAAAGGTCCATACAGTCTATTTAGTGTAGAACAGATGCACTATAAGATAAGACATACAGCAATCATTTCCCCAAACTCTTATTTGTCAAAGCTGTTACAGCTACATTTTTTTCTATTCTATTGTTTTTACTCTTTATTTTATTTATTAGGTAAAAGATTTATTGTGTTCACAACATGTTTGTGTTCATACACAAAATGTTCAACCTTTTCCCTCCGAGTTCATGATTTCATTTAATTTCAGACACAATCATTTTCAGTTCTTGGGAACAGAAACCCCATAGTAACACAATCACTCATCTTATACACACACACACACACACACACAAACAAAGGTCCAGTGTCTCACCATGTCTCTAGTGAGGAGCTGAAGCAGTACGACTTTCCGTTGGACAGTCCGATGACTGGAACTCCCTGCTGAGTCAGCAGAGATTGACACACTGTGGTGTCAGCACCTGCACATACAAACACAATGTTGTTCAGGGACCACAACGCAACTGGATGCTCCAGACTCACTGATCTAAACAGTCCTGAGACAAATATTCAGGTACATCAGGTTTAACAGACCTTAAAAGGAGCAGTTATATTGTGTTGTATCGAAGACTTGAAACTAGAGACTGAGACCATAAACACATAAGGGTTAAGGCTCTTCAGCAAAAAATAACATGAAAACTGCAGCTGCAGTTCATCGTGCAGAGATTATATTTTAGATTGTTTTTCATCGATCATTATCTCATCATCAGTTTAATAAACTATGAAACACTGAAAGAAATAATTTTATTTGATCTTCTCAGATTAGATCTGTCAAAAAAAACTGCTCTTTCCTCAAAGTCAAAGAGGTTAAAAAAACAAATTTCACAAATTTTTTGGAGTCACATGATGCTGATTTCATCTTCCTTGTGTGTGTGTGTGTTTCATGCTGCAGCGTCTCACCAGATAAAATGGTGAGCAGAGATTCATTCTTCACCAGCGCCTTCTGTTTGTGAACGTCCCTGCACAGACACACAACAAAGCAACACAACTGATTCAGTCACAAAGTCTATATCAATGATCTAAATCTAAATCAATATAACAGTCGCTATTTCTTTAGATCAAGGTGGGAAAAATCATCATGAGATTTCCAACTAAACTGAGCTCTGACCAGACGGAGAGCGTCGCTCCAGCAGTCAGAGCCATGACGAAGTGGGCGGAGCAGTGCAGCGCAGACACAGGTGTGCCCAGCTGGATGGCAGGAAGGAGGCGTCGCCCGCAGGAAGAAAACACCGACAACATCCTGTCTTCGCAGGCAACGGCAAGGATGTCACTGAGGGAGAAGAGTTGCAGTTGTTGAATAAAGAATCTATGACACAAAACACATGTTTACTAATCAGACCAGTGGCCGGAGCCTCTCACCTGCTCCCTGCAGCAGTGACCACTGAGCTGGGCAGAAGTGTGTTCCAGTCCCGTCCGTCTCTGGAGCATCGCAACTGGCTGAGCTTTGAACCCGCCACCAGTGACACCTCATTCTCCACCTCCAGGAAAACTGACGGCTCCATGCTCACCTACAGACACACACACACACAGTCTGTATTGAGTATAATTGATCTGATCTGTGTTTTACTAAAACTCTGAGACCCATGAAAGTCTTTGGAACCAATTCAGATTTTTCTGATTTTGTGTGACACAAACAATGTGTGCAGGTATTTCAGGTGCAGAAAACAAAAAGCACTGGAGTCTGCAGCAGGTTTTAAGACACTGGGGTTAAATCAGGTCGAGGACTTGAGATTGTTTTTGTAGGAATGTAGAAACATTTGCTCTTGCCAAGATATTGAGACAAACAATTGCCACACAAGTCTCCAGTTAACCTTGAAGCTGGAGCAACAGGAAGGAACCCACACAGACAACATGGCTCCTGGGCAGCAGGTTCGAACCCAGAGCCTTCTTGCTCGAGTCGACAGTGCTGACCACTGTACCACCGTGCCGCCAGAATACATAGATGGTTGTTCTAGTCTATTTTTTTTTTCAATGTTTATGTTTTTTCTTCATTTTCTTGATGAATAGAAATTCTATCTTTTTATTTTGGTGAAGATCTTTTTAAATTCTTGTGTCTCCTACAAATAGTTTGATTAAACACACAACAGCTGCACATCCTGAGCGTTCAAAGTGCTTTTAAAAAATAAAATCTGCTCCCTCTGGTGAACACAAACAGTCACAACAGCTCCCAGAGTCACGCTGTGTTACCTGCAGACTGAAGGCCTTCTGTGTGCTTGGTGTTGGTAGTTTGAGGACAGCGACAGGAGCCGGAGGAGCTGCCACCCTGCTGGTCTCCCGCTCTGCCGGAGGAGTAATCTGACAGGAGGAAGAAGGACAAGACAGCCATCAGTCCATCGCTGCTGCTCCTGAACTTACATGTTCAGTCATATTTCTATAACAGAATAAACGGATCTCTGTTCATCTTTTCCCTCCATCTCTCTACCTGAGTGAAGGGTTGGGCAATGGTTGCAGCCATCTTGTCTTTCCTGGGCCGTCCCTTCTTCCTCTTCTCCACCACCTCTCCTCCGTCCATCAGCAGCTCTGGTTTCCTTTTGCCAAACGCCAGGTTTTTGTTGATGGTGGCCATCTTGTCCTCGCTATCACTGCTGGTGTCTTCTTTGGTTTTTACGTCTTTCGGGGTGGCGATGGCGTCTTTTGGCCTGTTGGACCGACGGACAAAAGTCCCAGTTTTATTTTTTATTTTTTTAAAAGCTCGGTTCTGCTTCACATTATACTTGATTTATGTAGAGACCTGTCAAGAGGCGTGAGTCCAGCGGTGGAGGAGATGGCGGCTGTGACGCCCGGTGTGGCCTTTGACCTCTCAGTGAACCTGGAGTCCAAAGCTTTCATTGGCTCAATCTTAGAGGCGGAAGTGAGCAGCAGACTGGACTTCACACTGGAACACAGGGAAACAAGAAAATAAGAGGAGGAGCGAATGAAAAGATGGAGGATGATCCAAATGAAGGATAAAAAAGGAAGGAGGACGACAAGGGAAGCTGGTCTGTTTGTGTACCCGTCCTTGTTGTCCTCCAGGCCCTTGGCGGTGCTGCTGGCTGGAGGTGAGGTGAGCATGGGGTCATGGCTGGGCCTCAGTCCCAGAGAGGAGGCCTGTCCTGGGCTGGAGTCGGAGCTGAGCTGAGGGGTGAGTTGACTGGACATGGAGGAGCCCGAGGGCAGGATGGGCACGCTGTTGAACAGAGCCGGGGAGAAATCCCTACAGAGACAAGAGACAGTGATCCTGTACTCAGCCATTTTGTACATGAAGGTGTCAGCTCTGTCCACCAATGAAATGTTTTCCTACCCCGTGTCCAGCTGAGCGATACACAGCGGCGTGATTCGTCTTCTGCCATCTGCCGTTCTCGTCTCCACTTGCTTCTTCAGAAGGTTCTAAAAGATAAAGTCAAGATCCAGAAGTTAACCAGCAGTTTAACTTTGTGTTGCTTTAAGATGAAACATTTTCCGTCTCCCACCTTCCTGATGTCCTCCAGAGACTCCCCGTTCATCACGCTGTTGAGTTTGGGGGCGGAGGATTCGGGCCCAGCGCTGCCTGGTCCTGAGTTGGCCTGAGCCGAGTTCTGTCGCTCCTGCTGGTATTTGAGCATCTCAGGGTTCTCGATGATGGTGGTGGAGAGCTGGGCCTCAGTGCTGGTTATAGCCAGACTCTTACCATAGATGTTCTGATGGATGCTGTTCTGTATGTCAGAGAGAGAGAGCAACAGAGAGAGAGAGAGACGTTTGATTTGGGACTGGACTTAACAACTGGATCCAAACAGGAGATAAACAGCCCTGAAGGGAAACCAGGATGTCCACACTGTTCTAGAAGTTAGAAAACTTCAAAAAAGATTCAGTTTATAGTTTGACTCACTTCAAAAACAATCTATATTGTTTTATTCAATAATTTTGCCTTTAACCCTTTTAAACCCACAAGTATTTTCTATTTTTTCTTGCCTTTGTGTTTTTCCTTATAAAGTTTATTTTTTAAAAATGTCACCAAGTCTCCACATAGTCTCAACCTCAGCTAATTATACATGTCACTCAATAAAGACTCAATAGGGAGATAGGGGATACTGCCTTAAAAAAAAAAAAAAAAAAAAAAAAAAAAAAAAAAAAAAAAAACTAAAAACACAGTGAATTTCTCCTTATTTTCTAGATAAAAACACTGTAAACCAAAATAACCAAAGAAAACTTCAACACAGGAAGTTACACACATGTGTTTGTGTTGTTCTAGAGCTGATTTGAAGTTTCTCTCTTTATCTGATCTGAGTTCTGCTCATTCTTTGGAGCAGTAATGATGAAAAATCAGCTCCAAAGCCTCTAATGCTCTAAATATCTGATTGTCCATGTCTCTCTGTCTTTATTCTGTCACTACAATAAACTCAGAGCAACTTCTCCTCACTCTGAGATCTATTCCATATCTTACCTAACTTCACAAGTTTATCAACCAAAGTATGTTTCAAACTTAAGAAATAGCACTTTTAAAGACACCTGGTTTTTGGAAGCACATAAGTTTCTTGGACTTAAAAGCGTTAAAGAACACAATTTCCCATAAGCCCTAGATATTATTGGGCTGGATTGAACAGTATGCCTTCTGATGCAAGTACATGATGTGTGTGTTACCTTCTCCTCCTCACTCAGCGGGTCTCCAAGCTCGTCCAGTGAGAAGTCCAGATAGGCCACAGTGCCGTCCATTGAGCAGACCAACATCCCCAGACCAGTCAGGGTCCTGACACACACACATCACACTCAGATGGGTCTGTACAAGTTTATCATTACCAGCGATCTCATAATTCTGCTCATTAATGTCAAATTGAGGGTATATGAATTCACTATTGTTCCAAATAGTATTTTCTCCTCAGACTGTGAATATGAAAGATCAAATCATGTGGCTGGTTCAGGACGTCACACTATAAAAACAAAGTCATGTGAAGCGTTGCCATCTACGTCCGTCAAAGTGCTGATGTGAAACAATCTGATTTGTTTCTGTAAAACAACCATGTAAAACCAGAAATGGGATCATATGAATCTGATAAAAAAATTAATCCATGTGTGCATAAAAGGATGTAAACAGGACGGGGACAGGAGCAGCAGAGTTGTCAGAGTTGTTTGTTTGGGGAGAAATTAAATAGTTTGATTTGGTATCAATTCAAACTTTTTATGTTACTTTGCACAATTTAGGAACTCCTCACACCCTGAGGATGAACTGTCATGTCTCGCTATCTTATTGTGTATATGAGTTGTTTAGCAAAAAAACAAACAAACAAACAAAAAAAACCCTGCAACCTCTATTTTAGCCTGAAATAAGCAATTTACCCCTACAATTAAAACACAAAATAAACTTGCAGAATGCTTCACTGGGCATTTCTGTGATTTTTATAGTGGGAAAAAAAAGAAGCATATAATTTCCTAAATGTGATTTTACATGTTTGGTGTGTTTGTATGTCCAATATAAACAAAAATAATTGTCAGATCATATAGAGGAGGTTGTGCTAAACAAAACAATACTTAACATTGGCATGGTACATTACAACAAAATTAAAAGTATTCAGAAACAGCTGAAATATCCCGAGACTCCTCAGGAAAAGAGACACTAATGCCACAGTGTCTGTCTTTACTCACCAGGAGATGTCCATAATTGATTTATCAAAAAGATCATGAATGACCACCAGAGGGCGTTTCAGTGAGGTCAGCTGCAGGAGACACAGAGAGGACAAGTTACTGAGGAGACATTTACACACCATCAGTGGGATTGACTTTGCGTTTTGACCATTTCTACATGTTTTAAAACCACCTGAGGTGTGAACTGACCCAGACAGAGAGCGATCGGTCTTTGCTGCCGACGGCGCAGCAGCAGTACGGACAGCTGGGTTTAGGAGCGCTGCCGTTCTTCTGCTTCTTCTTAAAGATCTTTGGGTTGAATTTCTACAGAGACAGAGACCAGATCCATCAGAGAGCAGACAGATGTGAGGGGTGGAGCACATCTTTAAAAAGAAAGAGCACAGTGAGTCTTACCACCACTGTGACAGCTTTACGGTGGCCCACAAAGTCCATGTTGGTCTTCCAGCCGTCCCTCTCCACGATCTGAGCAGTGGGGCCAGAGTTGTTCATGGCGTGAGCCGACACCAGATACTGACCGTCTGGAGACCAGGAAAGACGCAGGACATGGGTCGTCCCACCGCACTGAGACACAGAGGAATTATTCAAAGCGTCATGAGTGAAACTATGAATGTGGCAGAAGATACAGAAGTGAAAAATTAAACATAGGAAAAGATGAGTAACATGAACATATGTCGTGATGTCATTCAAATTCTATTCCGTTTTATTAATTTGGCACCAGTATGAACCAATCAGTCTGCACCATGAGGAAGAACATGGACAGCATCTTTGTACCTCACTGAAGGGTTTGGTGATGTTGGCCTCCATCTGCCAGTCCACCGTCCTCCACACTTTGAGGCTGTGGTCGTCGGCCTGGGAGGCGATGTATTTCCCTACTGGGTCCCATGTCAGGCCTTTAACCAGCCCAGTGTGGCCTCGCAGAGAAGTCACCATCTCTGGAGACACAGAAGAAACAGAGGGGACACGAGTAACGAGCTGCCAAGAAACAGATCCTGCTCTGTTGTCAGACACGGTGCTGCAGGCTCTGGTGTTGGTGTCAGGTGTTTCTGCTACCTGGGAATTTGCGAGCGTTCCAGATGACAATGGTGTTGTCGACGCTGCAGGAGGCCAGCCACATGTCATGAGGAGACCACGCCACGTCCATCACATCTACAAACACAACACGCAATCAGGACCTGAGTCTAGAGGTGTGTTACAGGTTAAAACACACTGTTAGGACACTTAGATGTATGAAGAGGGCGTGCATCACCTCCAGTGTGATTCCTCAGGATGGTGACACACCTCCACTGCTCCACGTTGGCCAGCTTACTGCTCGACCCGAACACTGTGCTGGGACCGATGAATCTGCAGAGAGACACAAAGTCACTGCCAGTTCAACACAAAGACGCACAAACCTAAAATATTTCACCTCAACCGAAAACAGTCGAGACTGAACTGGGACAGCAAATGCATCATCTGTATTTGCACACTGTTATTGTTTGTGTGTTTACATACGCCGCTCTCCTCCACACCATGACCAGCTTGTCGTCTCCTCCTGATGCCAGGTACAGCCCGTTGTTGGACCAACGCACACAGTTCACACATGCTGCAGAGACAAACAATTGTGTCAACTCTGGTTATAAAGACAACTTACTGAGCAGGTTGTCTGTTGGGGTGGACAAATACAACACCTGCAGCAGTTTGTGCAGAACAGATCAGCTCAGTTCAACTGTTAAAACCGAGGACCTTAAAACCTCAAATTGTTTACATAGACTCTGGGTCTGAAACTTGAAGCCAATGCTGAAGAGCCTTAAACCTTCATTCTCTCTATGACCATCAGGGGGCGACTCCACTGGTTGTTAAAGAAGTCAGATTGTATTGAAGTCTATGGGAAAATGTCCCTACTTCTCCTTGATTTATTAGCTCAGTAAACGTTTTCCTAATGAGTTTATGGTCTCAGTCTCTAGTTTCAAGTCTTCAATACAACATGATGTTCATTTTTTAAATGATGGTCCATTTAGAGGAAAATAGACCAGAAAGCAGGGGATGAATCAGGGGGCGTGGTTACTGTGTGATTGACAGATTGTATCACACACAGTGACCTGCCTGATAATCAGGATAGACTTCAAACCTGATTCACAGGCGTGAACAGACAGACTTCTACCTGACAACATGAGATCAGATCATTGAAGATGCATGTTTACACCAGGTCTAAACGGGGCCTTAGTCAATATTGTGGTCTTTCAAGCAATCCAACCTTAATCTGAAAGGCCATATAGCACTTCCTCCTCAGTAGCAGCAGAGGTGGTTTTGTGTTTGTTGTCATTCACACTGAAGTACCTTATGAGCTGTAATAAACATAAAACTAACTATTTCAACATTCAACAGAAAAACCAACACTGATACAACCAGTTACCTAGGTGATTGTCCATCTGGCAAAGCATTTTGGGAATATTCTCGTTCTTCTCGTCCTCCTCTCGGAGGACCGGCGCCATGTTCCAGATCATCACCTTCCCAGAATCCTCCCCTGAAAAAAATCCAACATAAAAAAAAAAATACACACAATCCAGGTAGATTGTGTTTTAATTTGAAACTCCCAAATGTGGAGAGACAGATGAGGAAAGTGAACTGTTTAAATTTTTAAGAGATTGAGCAAATGTTATGAGGAGAGCTGATAAAAATTAAACTAAAATGTCATGTTGATATTTTAGGTGTATTGATTGATTTCCAGATGTCAATTGAGAAACATACACAAAGAGACAGTTTGTGATGCCGTGAAACAAGCCGTGACTTAACTGTGCACGTGTGTGTCACAGGTTTATTCTGGCACTTAAACAAACAGCACTACACCTCTGTAAATGACAGACGTCTAACATCCTAACACACTGATGCAGCCTCAGTGACACAACATGAACACAACAGAACTGATCATTACCTTGTCCACCAGTTGCAAACTTTGTCCCATCAGGGTGAATGTCAACTGAAAATATGGGTTTGCCTGTGAAACACAAAACATAAGTCGACAGTTAAGGACCTCAGTTGAATCAGATGCAGAAGACTGATACAGTAAATAACAAATAGTGGAGAGCAGAGTGAAAACAGACAGAAAAAAACATTTCAACACAAAACACTGGAATTCAAAGTGACCTCAGTTTGTTCTGATGGAAAATTCCTTAAGTTTTCTGTGATTTTCCACAGCTGAACATGTGTGTGATGTGAAGATGCTCTGTCTCTCCTGATTCTGTTAATAACTGTGACAAGCTTGTGTATTCAATTCTATTACTATTTATGTCTTTATATAAAACAGATAAATAGCACCAGATTATATTTAACCTATATTTATCTTCCCCTGAAAAAAGAACATACAAGAGGAATGTTCAAGGGGTAAAAATACAGAGATAAAAATACTTAACAAGCAGTGTTAGACTGAGTCAGTGGAAACTAATTCTGTCAATTAACCGGCCATCAGGTTCATTTGCTGCTGAACTGTGGGAAAAGTGGTTTCGGAAAGTGTGAGAGCTGCTGATGTTTGTTTACATGTGTCTACGTGTGGTTTCATTTTAATTGTTGCAATTATTGTTGTAACGATCAGTCCATCAAGCAAGGACGTGAAAAAAATGTTATATATCTCTATGAGCTGAGTATCTTTGAATATTGACTTTTGACCTGAAGACATCATTCTGGGTTGTTTTTAATAATCTGTACTAAATTCTGATGTAGAATTTAATTTTACTCTTCTACTACACTGAAGCTGCACTGATGTCCCTCAATCATAAGTTGCTTTCGATAAAAGCGTGAGAAGTGAGTAAATGTGAGACTCATATCTACCTATTTAATGGATTGAACAATTAAACGATTATAATAAAATATTATTGACAGCTTAATTTATAATTTAAAAAAACACTTAGCTGGAGCGCTATTATATCATTTTATTGGAAATTTCATTCTGATTTTTATTTTTCCTTCACTGTCAGCTGCACCGAGTTGTCAGTTAATGAATTTAATGAATGAATTGTAATGAATTAATGAAGTCAATCAGCAATCAATCAGTCTGATAATCAAATTTATAATGAGTTTAGTTTTTTAAAGCAAAAATGCCAAAGATTTGCTGGTTGCAGCTTCAAATGTTAATATTAATAATAATATAAAATTAAAGTTTATTTAGTTTTTTTCTGACACTAAACTAAAAGTGTTTGGGTTGTGAACTGTCAGCACTTTTCAAAACAATTAATCACAAAGATAATAGTTTGTTTTATTATTTAATAATGAGAATAATATTTATTTGCTTTAAGGACGTGTGTGATACCTTCTTATTTGCTTCAATATTGTTTATTTTAATGTATTACGCTGTTCTAAGTAAAATACTGTGAGCTGCATCACAAATCAAGTGTATTCTTCTTATTATTATTTAAATCTTACTGTCTCAGTTCCTCTCTCAGTAAATACTGTCAGTTATGAACCGCTGGTTAAGATTAAAAAGTATTTGAACACACCACTTGCCCTTTTGGTTTTCTGACATGTTGTGATGGAGATTTTAAAGTTTATAGGAGGCTTCGCTGACTCTTAGCATCATGTTACTTCTTCAGCCTGGGACAGTGGTCGTTAGCTGCAGCCTCGACTCAGGCCGTTTGTCTGACGGTTAACTTTCCAAACTGACAGCTCAGGGTTTCACCAACAGGCACTTTTTTTCTTTCTTTCTTTTTGTAGCTCCGTGTCAAGCTCCTTCACTGCCACTAAAATAGTATTTGTTTGATAAAATGCCGCTAAAATGTTATAAATATATTAAAGCAATAAGTGGGTTTCATGAAAGCAACTTCGACTCGGGTCATTTGGCAGGTAAGTTAGCTAACGTCAGGGCAGCTAGCCGGGAGGGGGGCTAACTAGCTAGCTAGCTACGGTTAGCAAACATTAATACATTTGGGGGAGAGAGAGTGATACTGTTAATGATGAGGAAACGACAAGTGTGTGTGTTCACCTGTTGAGTTAAGTCCGGTTTGTGAGCGACTATTAACTGACAAACAAGTCAAACAAGTGTCGACCACCAGCACCATCATGCCTCCTTATCAGTTCACCCCCCTCCGACAACAAAAGCCCAACTTGGACCAACAGATTCCTGCACAAGCTTACCGTTGTGGCTCACCCAGCTCGGCTTCAGCAGCTTCATTTTTCAACCCGCTTCTTAAAAACGTCCCCCGGTCTTACTCTTCAACAAAAGCCCAACCCGGCGGTGAGTTCGGCTGGAGAACTAACGCTAACCCCCCTCCCTTTGTCTCAAACTCTGCCCGACACTTTGCTGTTTTTGTGGTTCAACTCCATCTCTGCAGCAGCATCCCCGAGTCTCCGAGCCCGAGCGGCGGCGGCGGCGGCGGCACGCACACACACAGGAGGGGCACCCGGACAACGATCGAGGTGACACCGGGCAGCTCGGGAAGCGTTTCCGCTATTTTTGACCGCGGACAGGAAGGGCGCGCAGGGTGACTGTCAAAATAGTTCCGCATGTCACATATTTCTAAAATATACATATTACAAGATACAATTCGGAGACACATTTTAATGAACTTTATGCTCTTTTCATCTTATTCAATGCAATTAACTAAACCACAGAAGAAAAAAACAACAATTTTTTTAAGTTGCCGGAAGATTTACGTGACAGGGCTCTTATTTTGAAAGGTCACATAAGGTGATATGCGCAAGCTCAGAATTTAAACTGATAAGAAATGTAGAAAGGAGATCGACTTAATAAATAAACAAATGTATACATGAATCAATAGATAGATAAATAAATACACGTAGAAATGCATAAATGAATAAAACAAAAATACAGACAGAAGTGTTTTTATTTTGCATGTATTTATGTCATGTTTTTGTTCCTCACACCATCATTACTGCGCAACACAATATGTTCATAACGACACAATGATTTTATTCAGACACTTTTTGTGGTACAAATCAGCTTCACACTGGGATAAAGACCAAAAACTCCCACTGAGACAAAGTTCAAAGTTCAGACTCCACACAGGGGGAATGTGTAAATCATATATATGAATCATCCATGCACCGGGAAAGGGTTTAAAGAGTGGAATTATTGACTGATTTCATAGCTTTAATAAACCATAGCAAACCAATCACCATAAAATAACATCCATTTAAAAATGTTGGATTATTTATTTCCTACAGACAAATCTGTTTTTCTTATGTATAAAATAACGTCACCATTCCAAGTGTGTACAAGTCAGACAATGTATGTTTAAAACATTTCCTTTATAAGAATATCCCAAAAGAAAGTTATTACAAAAACACACCATTATCATCTTTCCACAGAGAATTTACAGCTGGCAGATTTAAGGGCTATTAAAAAAACTACTTTGCATCATATAATCTTTTTAATTTCACCTCATTTCTGTGATGATGTAAACTGCACAGTGAAATTAACAGTCAGCACAGTCAGTGTAAACATCAGACTCCAGTTAGTTCATGATGAATTCAAATTTCACATTTAGAAAGTTTGTTGTAAGTCACCTGAAGCAAGATCAAGATCATTCAAAGTGAAAAAAAAAAAGAGTCAAATGTACTGATATCACAGAATAAACAAGCTCAACATGATGATACATGAGGATTAAAACAAAAGCTGCTTTTAACCATAACCGGTGAGAACTGAAACTACAACCCACCAAAGAGATGAGTGAGAAACATCTATGGACATTTAGATGTTTCTTTTTCCCACAATAAAATCACTGTACCATGAGAGTTAATTAATAATTGTATTAATTAAAGATTACCAGTGAGTCTTTTCCATACATTATTTATAAAAGTGGGTCTGTAAAGTGAAGCCAGTGCTGAAGAGCCTTAACCCTTCATTCTCTCTAATGACCATCAGGGGGCGACTCCACTGGTTAAAGAAGTCAGATTGTATTGAAGTCTTTGTGAAAATGTCCCTACTTCTCCCTTGAGTTGGTCATTTTTTAGAAGAAAATAGACCATAAAGCTGGGGATGGCTTAGGGGCGTGGCTACTGTGTGATTGACAGACTGTACCACCCAATCAGGATAGAGGACAGAGCAGGTCAGCTCCACCCCTCACTCCTCCTCAGCTCCACCTTCTCCTCCAAATATGGTTTCTACTGGTCTAAAAAAATAAAATAAAAAATCAAGATGGCTGACAGACAAATTAGAAACTGGAAGTTTCAAAATGGCAGCTCACAAACCAATGGGGTCCATTGCCCCTCAGGGATCCTTGAGGAGGATCCCCAGCATAAAGAGAAATCATTTATTTCACTATAATTCCATTGATAACCAACAAAAGCACATGGCTGTTTTGGTCAGCAAAAAGCTTATCTAATGGGGTCTCATTTGTGTCAGTTCAGGGTCAGGATGTGTAAAAAGTGAACCACTGATTTAAGTGATGTACGAGTGTTAGAAACCTCAAAAAAGGGACATTTTGGCTGCAGTAAGTCTGAATGTGACAGTCCTGTTGTGTTCCGATATAGAAAAGAGGTGAGACCCCAGAGAACAGAGACCTCTTACTATGTTCATGAATTCCACTACTACAACTTTATGCAACATTATAGTGCGTATATTAAAACTGCCAAACACCTGAGGAAACATTACACCTGCACACAAGAACATGGCTCATCTGAACGTGGGGACCTGGAGGTGAATTACAGCAGTAACACCTTGTTTATTACATATCAAAGATTTAAATTGTTAAATGTCTGATTATCAAATGCTTTTATGATGAAGGGATTAGGACAGACTTCCATAGACATTTATGTTCCAGCTGCCAGTTTAGTTTAAAATGGACAAAATATTGGAAACACCACTGAGCACAGCAGCATACACACAGCAACACCTCTGTACATGAACATTGCAACTGTCATGGGGGAGGTTTTATTAAAGTGCTGCTGTATAAATCTGCATTAGCGTGAACCTTTTCTATGACATAAAGCAACCAGCGATAACAGTGTGTTTTCATGGACCTGATGTCCCTCTGAACGTGGCCTCAATTTGCTCCAGTGTCTTGCCCTTGGTTTCTGGGATGAAGGCCATGGTGAAGATGACGCTGAGGGTGCACACAGAGGCGAAGAGCCAGAACGTCCCAGCGCTGGTTAAAGAACTCTGCAAATCACAGTCACATACAGACATTTATCTGGGACGATCACTTCACATCTGTAACATTTAATTTATCTATAATTTGTCTTTGCCTTCATTCTTTTAAATCCTGTTTTATATTGTATATTTTTTTTACATTGCCTCATGTTTCTTCTCCTTTAATCTTTAATGTAAAGCACTTGAATTGTTGTGTGTGATGCAAATGAATTTGATTAATTACTGAGCCAAACCAAACAATGACCTGTGCGCAATTATGAATTTTACTCAATGTAAGAACCAATTTAACCTTGTGCTGCAAGTAAAGATAATATTTTTTTTGTTTTTTTACCCAATTAATTCTTTAGGTTGTAAAATAAAAAAGATCAGAGTCCTGAACCTGAAGGTGAGAGAAAAGCAGCTAACCCTAATCCCAAGAAAAAAAAGGACAAAAAAAACAAACCAACTGAGTTATTGTGGTGTTCAACACTTACCATCATATCCTGGAACATTTTGGTCACGAGGAACGCCATGGTCCAGTTGGTCAGGACACAGACAGCGCTGGCAAACCCTCTGACTTTGACGGGGAAAACCTCTGACATGATGAGCCACGGGATCGGACCCCAGCCCAGAGCAAAACCTGAAGACCACACAGACCGTGATGCGGTGATGAGGACAGTCCACAAATTCAAAATGAATCGAGGACCAACAGAGAGGGATGAACAGAGGAGGAGGACATTTCAGTTGTGTTGTTGTTGAGGTAATTTGGGAAACACAATCATTTAACCGCACATTGATTCATAATTATGTCTCTACCTGAACATTCACACATGAAGTCCTTGATGCTGCTGATAATCTTTAACACCTTTGCCTGGACTGACCCGTGATCTCACCTGTGATGAAGACGGCCATGCTGGCCAGGGCCAACCAGGCCAGGTCGGCGTGGGGTTCCTCAGTCGGTGTGGTGGTGCTGTGAACTTTGGACATCAGGTAGAAGTAAACCCCGAATGCTGTGGTGCTGATCGCCATGGCAACGCCTTCATTATTAATAGGGAAACAAACAAAGACGATCCGAGGAGATGATATGATTTTATTCCTGTTGTGGTCTTTGCCTTCTGCCCTAGATGTGCTTTGTTTGGACATTAGTATGTGGTTCAGACTCGTCTGTCCCACTGCAGGAGCTCCATCAGTTCCAGGTCTTCTCCTGTCAATCAGACTGCTGCCCCGCCCACCAACCCGGCGCCTGCTACTGCGGGGCAGCTGTGATTTACCCTGAGCCAGTCTGAGCCACATATTAATATGCAAACAAAACACATACAGGAAAAGTGCCTTAAAAGAAGCAAATAAAATGTTACACATGGTTGAAAATACCTGAAATGATGAGCAGGACTTTCCTTCCAGCCTTGTCCATGATCATCGCTGCCACTGCTGTAAAGACGACCTGTATCAGACCCACTATCACCGAGGCCAGGTCGCTCTCCTGAACAACAACCAGACATCATAGCTGTCACTTTAACAAGATACAAAACTGAACATTTACAAAAAAATCTCAAGCTGTTTTGTTCAACTTATATTGTTATTTCTATTAAAAAAAAATTCAGCATCACTCAGACACCAGTGTGGAGGTACTTCTGGTACAATGAGGCTGATTATGACTTCAGTTGAACAGTTGTTGTGAAGAACAGATCAGCTCAGTTCAACTGTTAAAACCAAGGACCTTAAAACCTCAAATTGTTGACGTAGACTCTGGGTCTGTAAAGTGAAGCCAAAGCTGAATATCCGTAACCCTTCATTCTCTCTAATGACCATCAGGGGGCGACTCCACTGGTTGTTAAAGAAGTCAGATTGTATTGAAGTCTATGGGAAAATGTCCCTACTTCTCCCTTGATTTATTAGCTCAGTAAACGTTTTCCTAATGAGTTTATGGTCTCAGTCTCTAGTTTCAAGTCTTCAATACAACATGACAACATTATGGTCCATTTGACCCCTCATATCTTCGTTGGGAGCCCACCATATTGTGCAGCTATGTTTCTACAGTAGCCCAGGGTGGACAAACCAAACACTGGCTCGAGAGTGGGCATTTCTATGTTACCTGAAGGCTACAGGCTTGGCAGAAGGTGGATTCAGTTGGTTGAAAACTGCAAACTCACCACTAGATGCCACTAAATTCCACCCACTGGCCCTTTAATTTCTCCAGAGTAAACAACATTTTAAAGTGCCACGCCCTCACCTTAAAATGTGCTTGTTCAAATATGTTCTCGGCGTAGAACATAATGGCGTTGATTCCCGTCATCTGCTGAAAGATCATCAGCATGATGCCAATCACCAGAGGCTTGTAGACACCAGGGTCCTTTAAGTCAGACATCTGGAAACTTGAACCCTGGGGGAAACAGAGACAACAGATCTCACTTGATACAATCAGGGAGCCATTTCATTGTCTGTGACTGCAGACCAGACGTTCTGACCCTTTGATTGCACTCGTCTGGGATTCTATGTCACCATCGGTGGAAAGAGGACAGCGCTACTGCAGTCAGATTATCTCATCTCATCAGTATCTGGTTCATTTCAGCCATCAGTTTTCCACCCTGCTTCTGCAGCTCAGTGTCAAACCACAATCTCATTGGTTGACAACCAACCAACCACAGTCTCACCTGCTCTTCACAGGCGTCCTCGATGCGAGCGCACTCCCATTCGACGGGGGCGTCCGGTCCTCGCAGGAAGCGCAGTGCCTCCTCGGCCTCCCGCCTCTTGCCCTGTGACAGCAAGAAGCGTGGCGTCTCTGGCATGAAGCACATGCAGACCATCAGCAGCGTCGGTGGGATGGAGCTGCAGATCGCCAGCCAGCGCCAGTCCAGAAAGAGACCTGCAGGAGTAGGTGGCACAGTTTAGACAACGCGCTCTCAGATCTAAGACTGATTCTACCCTGGTTTATTGTGTCAGCCCACCGTCATGTCCCCCATTGGTTTGTGAGCTGCTGTTTTGAAGCCTCCAGTTTGTAATTTGTTCGTCGGCCATCTTGTTTTTTTTTAAACCAGAAGATACCATATGAGGGGTGGATCTTTTTTTCCTTTAAATTGAATTTGAAGATCTAAGGACCAGGTCAAACAACAGCTGCACCACAGTTGATGGTGTAGATACTTTCTTTTATTCAGCCCATAGAAGACTATATGCTCCAAAAAACCCTGTCATCCAGAGCCTTGTTCTCCTGATGGAGGAGCTGTTTGTTTCTCCTTCAACTAGAGAATCAGCTCTTTCTAACATCCCTGATTTGTCCTGTGTGACACTGACTTCAGTGATAAACTCATGAAGGAAGTTAGTTCAGATCTGGATCAGTCTGAGCCTTTGACTGGAGCATTGCTGCTTTACTTCTGTGTGTTTATCCATCCATTCTCATCCTCCATCTTTGATAGAGACGTCTACAGTCACGTCTCTACATTGGTTCCTATTGAAGCTTTGGAGCTGATTTTTCATCATTACTGCTCCAAAGAATGAGCAGAACTCAGATCAGATAAAGAGAGAAACTTCAAATCAGCTCTAGAACAACACAAACACATGTGTGGAACTTTCTGTGTTGAAGTTTTCTTTGGTTATTCTGGTTTACAGTGTTTTTATCTAGAAAATAAGGAGAAATTCACTGTGTTTTTAGTTTCCTCTTGTTCTCTGAGCTACTATCCCCTATTACAGTGAACAGAGTCTTTACTGAGTCACAGATATAATGAGCTGAGGTTGAGCTGAGTCTGAATCTGTGGAGTTGGGGACATTTTTAAAAATGCCTTTAAAAGCTCAATGTGTCTAAAAGGGTTAACAACTACTGTTAAATATGTCCCTGACCTTTTGCAATGTAGCTTTTTATTACTTTCTATTTTTAATCTACATGATCTTCCTCATTTTGGAGTCACTGCCGTGACGTTTGTCCGATTAGCAACAGAAGGCTGCAGGAGACAGAGGAGCCTTGTTGGGTCCTCGTCTCCTCACAAGCATCTTCATCTGCTCCATCTAAAAATATATTTTCCTGCTGATCCGACTGTTCCAGTGGATTTTCTACAGTGATCACAGTGTTCACCTCTGAGCTCAACAGCAGCTGGTTTGTGATGTGAAGTTTTTTTTCAGTTTGATAAACAATTACTCTTGTATTAGCTAAAACCTGATGACGTGCAATTTATTTCTACCAGCTCACGAAGCACGTCTCCTCAGGTTAGGGAGCAAACCATACGGGCCATAGGCTCTGAGCAGATGTGCCAGTGTGACTCTTTCCTGCATGTTACCCCACTGACCCCCAAATTTCCCGTCTCTCTCTCCTCACACTATCAAAAAAAGGTGTAAAATGTCTAAAAGCTATTGTACACAGGGGCTAATTAGCGTTGCAGCCATGCTGAAGTCACAGTTTGGGATATTAGCCTCTCGAAGGTTGTTGAAGTAAACTATGAGGTGAAACAATTAGTTGTTTCATCAATTAGTCAATTGACATAAAAATAATCAGCAACTTTTCTGAGATCCTGTTAATTTCTGCTCCTGTCATTTTTCATCCATCCATATTATACTGCTTATCTGTGTCTCTCGTCCCTCTGTCCCGCTGCTATCAGCGTCGATTATCATGTCTGTCTGAGCAGGCGTCACCAGTTCGATTCCAACCCTCCTCTGCATATCTATCCCCCTCTCTTGCTCCTCAGTTCCTGTCTCTCTCCATTACTACACAGTTGAATAAAGTTAAAAATTAATTGATTAAACAACTAACTGTTCATTAATAACAATAGTTTTAGAAAATAATTTGCTTCAATGACCTTCAAGTGGCTTTTAACACGACTCACACGCCATATCAACCAACCGTCCAACAACTGAACGAACTGATTCAGGGCTGCTGTGCCAGGTCACCCTCAACAACACGAGAAGACGCACATCACGTTACACGCCAGGAAACGTAAAAGGCATGCAGTTAACAAGGTTAGTGAGAAACGGCCTTTTTCACTCAGGCTGCTGTCGAAGAGGAGGCAGAGGAATCTGATCGCATCACATGACGGCCAGGTTGTGGTCATCTCTTCTTCACAAACTTAGATCCAAATCTTTGAAACAGAACAGCAATCTCAACAACTTTAAACAACACACAGCGCTGTCACATGACGGTTTACAGCATCACACAGGGAAGCAACACCGATAATAACCAGAGGGAGACACAGGTTAGATAAGAGGACAGTGTCACTGTCACTTTCCTGTTGTAGTGGTTGATGTTGTAAAAATAAAAGTTACATCATGGAAAACAGTGAGTCAGTGACTTAGAGCCTGTAAAGTGCTAGGGCAGAATTACCTCCAGGGACTTTTCATGGACAGGTCTGCGTCAGAGAGGTTCAGGTTTTATACCTGAATAAACTCCCACAAAACTTGACATCTTCTACTGTCTTCTTTTAAATCAGAGCTTTAAAATCTTAATAAAGGTCCATACAGTCTAAAGGTAGATGTTAAAGGTCCATACAGTCTAAAGGTAGATGTTAAAGGTCCATTACAGTCTAAAGGTAGATGTTAAAGGTCCATTACAGTCTAAAGGTAGATGTTAAAGGTCAGATCCTCTCTTCTGATTGGCTGACTGACCACAAATGTATCTTCTTATGGATATCAACACTTCAAAATAAAACACAGGTGAATTTAGACCTTAAAATTTAATTTGAGACAATTTGTTCATGACTTTTACTCTTCTGTTTCTGTTGTATTAAACTTTCAATAACATTATCTTTTATTTACTATTTTAAAATCATATTTATGTATTTTTTTTATCATAATAAAATAATAATGTCTTGTGTAAAAGCACTTTAAATTGTCTTGTTGAAAAGTGCAACATAAATACATTTGCCTTCCCCTCTGATGTGTCTTTCTTTCAGTCTGTGACTTTCATGGACCTAGAGAGTCCGACTTTACATGATTAGATGAAAGGATGCTACAAATGCTGAAACCTGAGCTGACATACCTGCAAGATAAACTCCCAGGATGCCTAGCACCACCATGAGCTGCACACAGGAGCCCAGCGTCCCACGGACCCGCTCGTGTGCCATCTCAGAGATGTACAGCTGTGTGAGAACAGAGACAGAGAATCAATTGACCAACTATCAATGATTTATAAAGATATATATTTACACAGAATACATATGAATGAGTGTGTCCTACTGGGACGACCAGCGACGTGACTCCACTGGCGAGGCCGGTGAGCACCCTGCCGAGGTAGAGCATCCACACGTTCTGTGCTGCGATGATGATGGTGAAACCGAAGACGTACGGCAGCGAGCAGAACATCAGACTGAGCTTCCTGCCGATCCTCTCCACCATCCAGCCGCCCAGCAGGCCGCCCGCCGCCGCTCCCAGCGTCACTATGGACTAAATAACCCACAGCTGCAGGAAACACCTTCACTCTGTGTTTTCACCTGTTTGACATCTAATATTAAATTTTTAGCATTTTGTCAAATCTGACCTTTTATTACTGACAAGCTTTTCTACTTAAACCTTTCAGTCATATTTATTTATGTAGATAAACATAAACAAAAAGCACTTTCACAGATAATTAAGCACAAAAATCTATCTCTAATTACTTAATTTCTCAATTAATCAGTTACAAGTCTCAACCCTTCATGACATCACCATCAGTTTGTGAGCTGCTGTTTTGAAACCTTTGTTTTTGTCCGTCTGCTCTGTACTCTGTCCTGATTGGGTGGTACAGTCTGTCAATCACACAGAAACCACGCCCCCTAATCCATCCCCTGCTTTCTGGTCTATTTTCCACTAAATGGACCATCATTTAAAAAATGAATATCATGTTGTATTGAAGACTTGAAACTAGAGACTGAGACCATAAACTCATTAGGAAAACGTTTACTGAGCTAATAAATCAAGGAGAAGTAGGGACATTTTCCCATAGACTTCAATACAATCTGACTTCTTTAACAACCAGTGGAGTCGCCCCCTGAGGGTCATTAGAGAGAATGAAGGTAAAAGTTGTTTTGTTTTGAGACATGTGATATCAAATCATCATGATCAGCATCATACCCCAAACCAGGAGGCCTGGATGTCGTTCAGCTGCAGCCGTGGGTCAGAGATCCTGGTGAGTTCAGGGATGGTGGGAGAGCTGTAGCCCAGCACAAAACCAAAGCTCATAGGACCCAGAACGGACACAAAGGTTGCCAGGTACAACTTCCTGTTCTTTACTTTGCTGTGGAAAAAAAAAAGAAGAACCAAATGTAGGAGGTAAAGGAGTTCAAAGGTCACCGTGTCATGCACAGTCAGGGACAGTTAAGTTCAGCCTCAGTTAGAGAGCAGAATTTACTGTCTGTAAATGAGATGCTGCTGCTTTGTTGTGACATCACAAAGTTCCTGAAGTCCTGATGGCTGGTTTTAAGGCTCAGTTTCTGAATCCAGGCTGTGAGCATTTCTCTGTGACTGAGACCTTTGATACTTTCACTGTATTAATGTAGAACCTAGACCTGCTTTATAATCAAAGACCACATGGAGGTCTACCTTTAGACTGTAGGGACCTTTAACATCTACCTTTAGACTGTATGGACCTTTAACATCTACCTTTAGACCGTATGGACCTTTAACATCTACCTTTAGACTGTATGGACCTTTAACGTCTACCTTTAGACTGTATGGACCTTTAATTGTCAACAATTCTGATGTTTACCTTAATTATTAAATTAATTTATCAAGAATGTCCAGCTTCTTCTTCACTTTTATCCGAATGTCTTTAGGGTTCAACTGATAATTAATCAACTTTGGCTCTGCTTTTCTCTAAAATGACATTTTGAAAGCTTGATGTGATTCATCCGTCACCACCAGTCACATCATTATTTCTTGGAACAGCAGCTGCACCGTGAAGATACTGTATCTATAAACTGAATCCAGCCTTGATGCTGGTGAGTGTCTTTCAAGAGTCTTCTGATCGATTTTCAATCAGAGTGAGAGTCACGTGTCATCGGTGACAGTACGGAATGACCCTGTAATGATCCAGCCTTGGTTCTGATTATTGACTGGACCTGGAGACTGACCTCAGATAAGCGTCCTGCTCAGACATGAGTCCTGTCGGATCCTCATCTCCTCCCTCATCCAGCAGCCTCCTCCTCTCGGTCTGGATCTCCATACCGACCCCCAGCAGCGGCGTTTCCCGGTGTTCACCCTTCCTCTCCCGAAAGCAGCTGCTGCACGGAGTCTGAACCGAGCGGCCACAGGAGGACGGATCCGCGGGCGGAAGCTACGGCGTCACCGGAAGTCGCGAAGAAAACATTTCGGTCTTTATTACCTGACCTGGAGCCCGTAACCTCCGAGCCGGACTCACGGGGCTTTCAGCTTCCTCCACCGACGGTCAACTTGCTCTGTCAACATTTCAGTCACCTGATCATACGTGTGTGCCGTCTGTTTCCCGGGAGGTAGTTTTCAAAATAAAAGTCTGCACCGTAGCCGTTGGAAAAGAAACCAAAACCCAGGAAACGTTTTTTTTTTTACCTCTGAACAGACCACAGTGAAAAAATAATTACAATACAATACAATAATTACAAAACAAATACACAACTTAAACTTTGTGTGGACAGTGTCTAATCCACCTGTTGTTGTGAAAGGGTGTTACACGTCATATTCTTCATACAGTTTAATACACATTTTCAGAGAAACCTTCATTGTTTTTGTTTTAATGGGAAGAAAATACCCTTTTCCTTTCTGCGCCATATCAGACCAGGTGTAACATCGTTTTAAGGTTTATATTATAGCTACAACACTTCACTACAAACACTGTGCACTGTTAAAAAAAAAAAAAAAACACACTATTTCACTTTATCCTGGCGGCATTGAAACCGGAAATGAAGGGGGAGAATTCTCTCGCTAAGTAGAAGCTCTTTGTTTACAAAATAAAAGCCTCTGGCTGTGTTGAACTTGGTTTCCATGGTGACGCAGAGGTTTTAATTTGCCAACGAAGTGAAAAAATAATAGAGCAGAAGTTACTGAACTCTAATAAACAGTTTGTGTCAGATATCAGAACAACACAATGGAGGCTTCTGTGGAGAGAAAGGACCAGACGGTAAAAAAGTGTTGAAAAACACTAGAATTTGACTTCACACAGACTTCAACTTGAAGGGAGTTTAAATCTACATAACATTGTTTAACATCAGTGTAAAACTTTTACTTCATCTAGTTTATTAACACCAGATAAGTAATGTAAGTTATTAAAGTTCCTCTCCAGACATGTTTCAAATGTAAAAAAAAATCCTCTGCTGTGATAAATATTTTATTTGATTTAATAAAAAAAAAAAAAAACAAACAACAAAAAAAAAGCAGTCACTGTTAACTCATCTACTTCCTCTAAAATCTGGCCCAGGCCCCGCCCACCATTACTTGCTAGGTTGAATCAGCTGATTCCTGGAGGAAATGATTGGACATGTTTGAGCCTCAGTCAGACACAGACAAGGCTCGCATAGTTAGCATTTTTTATTTGTTTTATTTATTTGTTAGTTTTAACTGGCAATGGCTGACACAGTGTTAGTGGTCCAGCGAATGAAAACTCTCGTTCTATACTGAGAAGGTTCAGGTTTATTATTTCTTCCCTTCGTCCCTGAATATTGACGGGATTGGCTCCTTAGTTGTGTTACATATGAGTGGACACTCAAACTGGTGTTGACTGATTATTTTGCTCATGATTTGTCTTGTCTTGTGTAAAAACATATGGACGTTACCAACATTAATCACTTGATTTTAATCAGAGGAGTTTTTTAATCATAATATTAATAAATACAATAAATTATATAATGATTGTATTATAGGCTCAACATTTTTCACTGTTACTGACTTGTAAAACTTGTGTATGTGACAAATAAACCTAAAATGTAATTGGACTTAATTGCAATCTTTTAGCAACAAACTGATGCTGAATTTTATTTCACTAATGTCATGAAAAACTAACAAACAAAACATCATTTTGAACAGAGTCTACATTAAGATGGTTTGTTTTTATCCAAGGAAAAGTTTGAGTTTTGATTGTCAGTCAGTCTGATCCTCTTTCTTTTATGATTTGGTATCTCCCAGGAAGAATGAAATGTTTTGGTATCTAACGTTGAATCTTTGTCAATCGATCGTCCACCATCAGACAGAGGAGCAGAGTTTGTTTCCCACTGCAGTGTCAGAGGAGGAGCTAGATGAAGCCAAGGGGAAAAGCACCTTCAATCAGCTTTTTGGCTCCAGTAAAATCTTTCTGGCACCAGGAGAGACTTGTCCTGAAAGACCAGACCTGCAGGGGAGCATCATCATTCAGAGAAAGGCTGCAGAGCAGTGAGAGAAAAACACACGATCAGTTCTTCTTCAACATCACATACATGTCTGCGCCATATTTTACTTAAATGTGTATCTCAAAGAGAAGCAAAGATTCTATCAGTGCTACAAATATCTGAAAACCAAACATGAGAGCTTTGATAGAGATCAGTGCCGTTTCATTGAGTAAAACTTCCACTTTGTTTGCAGTTACTCAAATGGAAACGAGGCGATGGGAAAGTGTCAGTACGACAGAGCTGTGATCTGCTTCTCCAAAGCCATCACCCTGCAGCCTGAACAGGTGCTGGACTAACAACTCAAACTGACTGTGTGTTCAATCACGGGCTGCTCGAACGAATCACATTCTTCATTCAGATTTAGATTTAGAGTTTATGAGAGGCAGAAATGTAGTAATAACCCTGATGTCTTTTTATTTTGCGTGAAATACTTTTTTTTTTTAATTGGTGAAAAACATGGTGAACAGTAAATGACCTGAAGAACGTTGTGACCATAAGACATAATAGACAAGGTGAGATTTTAGGGTGTGTGTGTGTGGTAGTAGTTGATTGTGTACAATTATAATGGCAAGCCCCGGTCCAGCCCTCCAGCAGCATAATTGAGGGCTAATGGAAACAACTGGGGCAAACTTATCGCCTTTTCCTTTCCTCTGTTTCTATTCCCTCTGTTCTCTGTTGTTTGGGGCAGTGTTATTAGAATCATATCAGTTTAGACTACTCTAATAATCTATAATCTATAATACATATGTTCCAGTGTCAGCTCATGTGTGTGTTATCTGGAATTTAGCCGGTTTCTGCTGGTATTTTGTAAAAAGCTCCGGACAGTTTGTGTATCTCCCTGTGTGTCTAATTGTGATGCTCTCTGCCATGGCGTGTTTTAGACTCAGCTGTATGTGGGTCAGGCGGAGGCCTACCTCCAGCTGTGTGACTTCCAGTCAGCAGCAGCCTGTTATAAAAAGGCCTGTCTCCTGGAGCCTGGGGCCTTCAGAGACCAACTGGCCTTCGTCTACTATCTCCAGGTTAGAGTCTCTGTTCTGGCTCAGGTTTGATGATCATGCATCTATTTCAGTTTGTTCACAGGAGTCTCATTGGAGTTAAATGCCTCCACTAAATAACACAAAATAAGGCAATGATGATCTCTCTACTTCCTGTTGTTGTCAGGGTCAGTGTTTGTTTGACCGACGTCTTTTCCTTGAGGCTCTGGAGGCCTTCAGCAAAGCTGCTGAGGTGAAGCCCGCCTGCAGGGCCTACGCAGTCAGAAGGTGAGGAGCCGGTGTGCAAAGATATTCTGTACTACATCAGATGTTCTCGACCAGGTGTCAACCCACAGTGACGTGAACTCCCATTTTGAATCCTCGAATTTGTAATTTGGCCATTGTCAAATTTCAAACTGAGGCTGTATTTTTTTTAGTTTTACCAACATCTGACTTGTAAAATTATCCTGTAGAATAATGATGTCATATAAACTATATACATACTGTAGACAGATGTAAGATATTTGATCATATATACATGAATGTGAATCACAACAGTTTTATCTACAGTCTGTGTCTGTTGTATCCCAGCCTGGCCTGTCTAACAGCTGTAGGTCACCACACTGAGGGTCTGCAGCTGGTCAACGACTGGATGGTGTCAGACGGCCCGACCTCTGACCTTTACATCCTCAGAGCCCGACTGCACAAGCAGCTCCAACAGGTTACAGTGTCCAAACAAGTGCATGTACTGAGAACACACAACCAATCCCGTCTGATGTTCGAGTGTCCTTTTCCCTGCAGATGTCACAGTGTTATCGAGACGTGAAGTCGGCATTGGCGTTGAACCCGACGTGTCCCGAGGCTGGAGCCCTGCTGCAGCAGCTGCAACAAACCAGTGAACAGGCCAGACTGAAGGCTGTGGACAGAGCTGTGATTGGTCAACTGCCTGAAGCCCTCTGCTTGATCAACGTCGCTCTGGAGAACTGCCCCCAGGATGCACAGCTCTACCTGTTCAGGTGAGTCTGACTGATGTCAGATACTCAGACATGATGGCCTCTGTCTCCTCATGTGACTGTAATGAGCTTCATGAGCTTAATCTATTGATCACTTGAAAGATGCTCAGCTCATTGTGTTAAGTTTAAACTTCTTATTTGGGCTGACCTCCAGACAAAAGACTACAAGAATATGAGACAAACCAAAATTAAAAATGTACCGGAAATTAATTCAAATCAGTTCTGTTCCATCAGGGGGATTCTCTACCGACGTCTGAAAGACTTCACAGCCGCCATCGAGGATCTGGTCCAGGCTATGGAGCTGAGCGGCGAGGGGGAGGAGGACGGGGATGAGGGGGTTGTGGGTCAGGCGGAGATGGTCAGAGACAATAAGGTGGAACTTCGCTCCTTTGAAGAGCAAGTGGAGTTTCAGCTGGTTCTCACCTATAATGACTTTGCTGTTCAGTGCTTCAGTAGGGGCCAGTACGCCGAAGCCACGCTGCTCCTCAACAAGGCCATCGAGGAAGAGAAGAGCCAGCCGGGCCTCTACCTGAACCGAGGAGGTGTGTGTACATCTCTTTCTTGACTGTTCGCACACAAGTATGTTGTGTCTATTGAAGATGCTCATAGAAATAATCTACAGAGCATCTAATGAAGTTTGTCTTTGTTGTTGGTACGTCCTGAAAATGACCATCAAGGTGAAGTGTAGTCCAAAGTCCATACGGTCTAAAGGTAGATGTTAAAGGTCCATACAGTCTAAAGGTAGATGTTAAAGGTCCATACGGTCTAAAGGTAGATGTTAAAGGTCCATACGGTCTAAAGGTAGATGTTCACACAGAGAAATGCTCACAGCTTGTATTCAGAAACAGAGCCTTAAAACCAGCTGTCAGAACTTCTGGAACTTTGTGATGTCACAACAAAGCAGCCACTTGAAAGTGAAAAGTTAAAATGTGATCCTGACAAACCTGAGCAGCAGGTGGATAAAATAAGTTATCTGTAACATTCAATTTAGCTTTTCTTTTTCTTAGTTATGAGTCATTTGTGTGTGTGTGTGTGTGTGTGTGTCTGTGTGTGTGTGTGTGTGTGTGTGTGTCAGACTGTTTCTTTCAGCAGGGTGAGTGGTGTTATGCTTTGGCTGACTACCAGCAGGCCGAGGAGATGATGAGGCCCGATGACCCTACTGTCCGGCTGCGCCTCGCTGTCCTCCACAACACGCTGGGCTCGTTCTGCCTCCAGGGCGGGTCAGAACCACACAAACACACACCAACACACATAAACACATAACCAAACACCCACACAAGCACATCCACACATAGAAACTTATGAGAAAGGTAATTGACTCTTGTTTAGATGTGTGTTTGTGTCTCTTTGTGTGCGTCTGCAGCCGTTTCCAGGAGGCGGCGGACATGTTTTCTCTGGCCCTGCAGTACAACCCCACAGCCGCTCACTACTACGAGCACAGATCGAAGGCCTTTCGAAAGCTCCTGAACATGGAGGGAGCCAGACGGGACTTGATCTGTTTGCTGATCCTTGATCCCACAAATGAGGAGGTCTGAGCTTCATCTCACTCTCCTGAGACTTTTCATTCAATTAGATTCACTTCACTTTTAGTGAGTGAATGCAACTCACTAGTGTTGAGACACAGAATAAATCCTGAGTGAATGGATGCAGATAAAAAGATTTCAGATCATCTTCTCTTTACAATGATGCATGTTTTTCTCTCATGGTCCTCTGAAATGTGTTTGTGTGTCTGTCTGTGCAGCTGCCTCCTATGCTGATGAGTCTGTTTCCTGGCTGCAGCGCGGCTGATGTTTTGTTCAGTCCTGAAGGACGAGCAGTCAGAGCTCAGCTGATGGACACGATCCAGACCAGCTCCGTCTCTGAGCAGAGGTCAGCGACACAAACACCCGCCAGAAAAGACGTCAGTGTGTCAAATACATTGTTGAGATGGATAATGGTCATAATAATAACTTTATTTATATAGCACTACAAGACAGTTACAAAGTGTTTTATATAAAAGTAAAACAAAGCGATAAAAAGTGTTAAAATTTAACAGCAGATGATAAATCAATAAAAAAGACAAACGAAAATAGGACAAAAGGTAAAAACTAAAAGTAGAAAGATAAAGAAACTGATCTGTGTCCTGTGTTTTCAGACTGAGTGAGAAGCTCCAGCAGATGACTCTGACCAATGAGAGCACAGCAGGTCAATCAGGTGACCTGTGTGAGGCAGGAGAGGAGCTGAGGCTGTGTGTAAACCAGCAGCAGATCATGGTGAAGAGCCTCCTGCAGGTACTGATGTGAAGATCAGCCAACGACTGTTATATCCACGACCCCTCCTTTAGATTACCAGCGAAAATCAGTTCTACAGATGAGAAATATTCAGAAGCAGGTTTTTATTGACAGGTTTTTATTGACTACTACCTGTAGAGCCCGTCCTGTAAGAGACAAGCCCATAGGTCGTCTGTCAGCAGGTTATGACCTCATAATTAGGTTTTGTTGCTAAGGCAACATCTAGTGGTCGTACTAATGATGACAGGGAAAAGTGTGGCGATGTAGTTTAGAGCCAAATCACAAACTGAAGGCTTCAAACCAGCAGCTCACAAAGCGATTTGTGACACTTGGTCGTATCAGAGGGTTGAAGAAAATGTTGGGTTTCGTTCGTCATCAGGACACATTTGTCTCCTCAGTAACTCATCCAGGAGTTGTGTTGTCGTGTTGAACTACAGCTCTTTGACTATTGCAGGTGATGGAAGCAGCTCCATCATTTCTCCACGACCGTCCAGCTGTGCACCGCACGGGGCCACAGCTCACCACAGACCACCACCCACCACCAGCACCATCCACCGTGGAGCAGGACCAGTCGCCTGTAGACGTGAGGGAGCTGCTGCAGAGAAGGATGTGAGCTGTTTGGAGTCCACCTCTCAGAAGTCAAACGACACTGATTTATAATAAATACTTTTGTTTCTGTTTCTGAGTGTTGTGTGCTTTCATGTCCATTTCTCTTGGTCTCAGTCTGTGAAGTGAGGGACAATTGTTCTGTTCACACTGTGAACTCTACAATACACAAAACACAACTCTGGTTCTGAAACTCAAATATGTGGTTTGATGTTAAAACGGTTTGGTATTATCCTTTAATTAGGATGCTGTTATGTGCTGCAGTCCAGTAGGTGGCAGCAGAGGAGCAGTTTTATGTGATGACATTACTGAGGACACGCTGATGTTTGACTGGAAACATCTTAGTATATGTTAGTATAAGATCAGATCTAAATGCTGGGCTGCAGAGCTTCTTCTCCATCATACAGGTGATCTGATTTGTCCAATGAGCTCAGGTTTGTTACTGAACTCCAGAATCACACTGAAGTTTATGAGAATTATAGTTTCAGTTTTACTTTTTCACAGTTTAACTGAACCTTCATGGTCAGTATCAAAATGATATACATCAACATGAATGAAATTCCCATCTACAATAACAGTGCCTGTCTCTGCAGCCGAGCAGTGTTCGGTGTGTTATGACAGACGTGGACCCACTGATCAGCTCTGTGGGGCCGTACCAGTCTCAAATGGGTTGTTACTGATGGATGTGGTGCCGCAGGTTGTCGTACTAAAACTGTCTGATCCAGCTCAAACACAAACCATCTGAAGATCTGAAACAACTCGAACCTGCTCATTGGTTGTCTGTCCATAAATCTTACAAATGGCGATAACTCACTTTTCACCTCTTCCCAGAAGCCTTCATGATGTTACAACAGTAGTAGAAGTTGTGTTGAGAGCATCACACACCTGGACAACACCTGTGTTCAACTGGCTTTAGATTGTTTGTTTCTGAAAAGCTACAAAAGTCATTAGACGCTCATAAAGGACGCTCATCCATTTTTTCCCGGGGTGGAGTGGCCCTGACACCAGGTGAAGCAGGGTACTCCCAAGGCGTTCCTGGGTCAGGTAGGATATAAAAACCCTGCAGCGGGTTCTGGGTCTACCCTGGAGAACCTCCAAAGGAAGGCGTCCAGGAGGCCTCCTAATCAGATGCCCGAACCGCCTGAACTGGCCCCTTTCGACGTGAAGGAGCAGCAGCTCTACCTCAAGCTTGTCTGAACTCTTCACCCTGTCTCTGAGGCTGAGTCCAGCAGCCCTACACAGGAAACTCACTTCGGCTGCTTGTATCCGCGATCTCCTTTTCACCTCCTCCTCATTTTTTAAATGATGGTCCCATTTAGAGGAAAATAGACAGAAAAGCAGGGTCAGATCCAATCAGATGCCCAAACTACCTAAACTGGCTGTTTTTGACCTACCTACCCTTTCTGAGTAACTCTAAAGCTCAGTAGACAAGGATAGACTGGTTGTTAAATGTGCTGGTGGTGACACTGGTTAAGGAGACCATCCAGACACTGAGATTAAAAATCCCCCTGAAACAAAACAGATCAACAGCAAATACTGAAAAATATGTGATATAATTTGTCTCCGCTGACCCAAACTGATCCTGTGCTGGATCTGATTGGCTTGATTCACTGGCGATCTGTACCAGCAGTGGAGATGGGATGTACTGCCCTGCGAGAGGCAGCTGACCTCGCAGCATGAACGACAGCTGTGGCAACAGCTGACACACAGGGAAAGGACCTGTGGCACACTGGGGCAGCCGTCTCACCATAGAAAGTATCTGCACCACATAGCTGAGAGCACAAACATACCAAACATACCAGAGTCTGTCGCAGTCACTTCTCGTCACGCGCTTTTGGTGCTTAATTGACTCTAATGAAAATCGATACAGCACATTTTCTTTTTACCTTTTCTGACCAGGCCGCCACATGTGGAATATTGGAGAATGTGTTCGTTTCTGGTCCAGACGTCATATTTTTTTATGTGTTCAGATGTATTTTTCTTTATTATGTTTCGATACCTGCTGAAATTCCACGCCGCCGTGGAATGTGGGTGCAGACGACCACGGAGGACTGTCAATCAACGCTTATTGTGTTGACGCTATTGGTGTCTGCTGAGCAGCGCCGCCGCCAATACAACAAGGGTTCAGGCCCTCAGATGGTGTGTGTGTGTTCTTCTGTTTCTATTCTTATGAGGACCACATGTGATTCTTAAGGTCAGTCGATCCTGAAAGCTGGTCCTCATATCAGCTGTGTTGAGCTTAGGGCTTGAATCTAGGGTTTAAGGTCAGGATTCAGTCTGAACTAGATTTTGATCTGAAGTGTTACAGACAGTAGAAAGTCTTCACAAGTGTAGTAATCCAGCCCTGAATGTGTGTGGGCTTCGGCCCCTCAGCAGAGTGGTGTGGGATAGACAGTGGTCGTAAAGGAGCTGAAAAGTGTTTCACACTTGTGCAATAAAAGGCTCGAGTTACCGTCCTGTCAGGGCCGAGAGGTGCAGCCAGCCGGGAGGTGCCGGTGGCCCAGCCAGCCAGGTTCCTGAGTCCAGACAAAAACACCTTTCTCTGGGCACGGGAGCTGGCGGCTTGGCCCCAGCTCAAAACATTCCCTGGTGGAGGGGAGGTTCATTCACGTTTTGGCTGGAGACTGTTTTGTCTAAGATACGCGGAACATGTTTATAGTCTTTGGGTAGTGTTCGGGGCAGGTGACGTGCGCGGACGCACAACCCCCGTGTCCTCCTGAGGTGAAAGAGGAATGGGATATGTGGGTTTGGAATTGGATTAGTGTTGCTAGACTGGAGTGGGCCTTGAAGTATGTGCCAGTCAGGGTTTTTGTCAATGGTCGGTTTCTGCAAAGTAGATATCCACATCCAGGACGTACGCATACAAACAGGGCCACAACATTTCATTTTATTTGCAAAACATTACAAAATTATCAAAATCACACATAAATAAGCACATAAATAACAATATATTAATAAAAGAGACATTACACTGTCTGAACAATCCACACTAGGGACAGAAATCAGGGCCAAAGCTGCTGGGTCGGTGAATCAGAGTTAACAGACAGAGGAGTCCACCTGCTGATCCAGAAACACATCAAGACGCTTCAGTCGGGTTTCAGACTGACGTCTGGGTCGCTGCTCCGATGTCTGATGCTCCACATGACACATTTGGCACCTCGAGGTCGTATTAAAAAACGGTAAAAATGTGCTTTACAGTCTTGTAATTCTTATAACTGAATTCAGCCGCGTGGTTCCTTTCCCTGAGGGGAGGGAGGGAGGGCGGGAAGTGGGGGGGCGGCGGACAGACAGAGGCGAGCAGACGAAGGGTCTCCCCTGAGGAACATTTCTAAAGACAATTTATATATTTTGGAGAGATAAACCATCTGCCTGTTTGTTCTTCTCATAAATTTTCCAGTCAGTTTTACTGGCTTGTCTCAGCCACCGTCTCCCTGTTCGTGCTGTGTGTGTTCCTGCGGATCACGCTGCCTGTCCTCAGCCTTGGACAAGTGCTTCAGACAGCTGTGCTCTTATCGGGTCTTTGAGGGCACCCGAGGCCTGATTCGCCCTTCGTTCTTAACCCCTTCAGTGTGACGACCATGTCAGGGTCCTCGTGTCTCTTCACCTGCTGGCTGCGGCGGCTGGTGGATTCCTCCAGTCGCTGCTGACCTTAAATATTCTACCAGCCAAAAAAAGATGTTTTGGAGTAGAAAGGAACATCCACATGATGGTTGGTTTCCTGCTGAAGGAGATTAATTTACCAGCCACGTACGAGTTTATCAGCGTTTGGCTGACAGATATTTGGTGATTTTCCCATTTCCTGCTCATAGCCAACCACTATCTGTGCCTGTTCTCCTGGATGAAGTTCTCCTGCTTCAGACTGACTGACCGGGACGGTTCTTCGGGGTTCACTTCCAGCCGTTCATCTCTTTGAGCTTGCTGATGCTGGTCCCTTTGATGGGTGTGGAGGGTGGAGGGTTATAAAGGGGCAGGGTGGGGGTGCTGCAGCCTCGTGTCCAGGGCTTCTCTGTGGGGACTGTCCACACGGTCCGAGAGGACTTCTTCTTTGGCTTGTCTGTCTTCTCTTTAGAAGAACCAGGGGACATGGTCTGTGGAGGGGACAGTCAGAGAACAGGATTAGTGCCTTCAGTAACTTTACCTTTGACCATCTCGTCTTCACGGCCTTCTGCTCTAAACCTGTCCTGCCCTCACACATGACCCGTTGGCTGGGCTGAGGGAAAAGAACTGATTTACACATTACACCTGTAGGACATGATAGTCACACCAGGTACAGGGGTGCTGCTTCTTCTTTCTTTGGCTCATTTGTTTCATTTAAGCTCTAGTATTAAGTGCATCTTGTTGAGGTAAAGTCCTCTTTGGGTTATGCTGTTTTTGATTTAGTAGCAGCCATTTTGCTCTGTTCCTCTCTTTCAGTTACTTTTCACCTCAGCTTATACCTTTGAGGTCACTTGTTTACTCTCTAACCCCGTCCACCTGCAGCTCCAGCCTAACAGTCTAGAGTGAATAGATCCAACATACACAGCAGCAGAGGGTGAAGCAGCTGAGTTTGGCAGCGTTTTGTCCCGTCCCTGCATAGCGGTTCTTCTTTGGCAGCAGCAGGACGAAGGACACGGCCAGAGACAGATGGTAGAAGCTGTGGACGTAGGCGTAGTCCCACTCCTGCAGCAGAGACAACACACCACACTTTATGACCACGATCTCATTGATTAATGTGAAAAGGAGCTTTTTATTTTGATGTTAATCACCTCAAAGTAGAAACGCAGCATCAGAGCGAGAGCGCCGAAGCAGCAGCCTGGACCGACCTGCTGCGTGTACACCGTCTTCTCCGGGTACACCGCCCTCAGCTGCTTCATCTTCTGCAGCTGGAACAACAGAAGACACTCAGTCCATGAGAGAGTAATTGATTGAAAAAAAGACAGAGAAGGGGTGAAGGAAGCAGGAGGGAAGCAGAAAAGTAAGAGTACAAGAAAAGGATGGAAGAAGAAGGGGAGAGGCTGAAAGTAAAAGTTATCAAAGGTGGAGGACATGAAGAAGATGGAGAAGACGATATAATGTCCATATACTCTGTTAAACCTTTGACCTGTCATGGCTGCCACTCACCCATTTGACAGTGATGATGAAGACGGCTGATCCGATGGGTCCGGAGTAGATCCCGTAGCCCCAGCGATCCTGGTAGATCCTCACGGCGATGGTCAACACACCGAACATGGTTATACTGGAGCGCTGAGGTTCATCAAAGTCTCCCAGAGCTGGAACGAGGACACACGTTCTGCATGTGACACAGGTTTTCAGACCTTTTCAGCAGCGTGATGAGAAAACACGGAGTCGATCAGTAACTGTGGGACTCATCGGCCTGGGTCTAAGGGACGGGTCCTAACCTTAGACAACAAAGAGAGCTGACCAATCAGGGGCGTCAGCTGTTGTTGCCCTTGGGCCTTTGCAGCACGTGATCTAAAGCCCAAAACCTCAGCACATGTGTTCATGCGTGTGAATAACACGCATGAACACATGTGAGCTGAGCTCAAAGACACAACACATGTTATCAACAGCTGCTGCAGGCAGACGTGCAGTTGTCCAATGATAATTCATAAACCATATCTTTTTTATTCTGGTGCTTCCTTTGAATTTTGAATTTATACAAATAAAAGCAAAACATTAGTAAAATGCAAAAATACACTGAAACGGAGACAAGTGGATGTGTTGGTCGTCGTCATCATTTTTGTTGATTCAATTTCAGTTTTTACATTTTTTTTTTTTACAAATTTAAAGTGATGATTTTTGTTTCAAGCATGTTTCTTTAGATCTGGAGAATATGGTTTACAGGCTGGATCCAACGCACAGCAACACTTACAGTGCTAACAATACACAACATGTTGAGACACATTTTACCTTTATTAAAAAGTAGCAGCTCCGGTGATTTGGATGCTGCACTTGGTCAATACACTGTTCATTGAAGTGGACGTAGACTCTGGCTCTGTGAAGTGAAGCCAATGCTGAAGAACCTTTTATGGTCTCAGTCTCTAGTTTCAAGTCTTCAATACAACATGATGTTCATTTAGAAAATAGACCATAAAGCAGGGGATGAATTAGGGGGCGGGGCTACACTCCTCCTCCTCAGCTTCTCCTCCAAATATGGTTTCTTTTGGTTTCAATAAACCAAGATGGCTGATGGACAAATTACAAACTAGAGGCTTTAAAACTGCAGCTCACAGACTGATGGATGATGTGATGGTAGTGTGGCTTTGATTATAGTTTTAAGAGACGTTTCAAATGTTTCAAATCCAGTCACTTCAGACTATAATCAAGCATTTAGGACTAACATGACCTGGATGACCGAGAACCTACACAGACAGACAGACTGATCCCAGACACTGAAACGTGCAGAGACATTAAAACGTAACCACCAACTGGTACGATCAGAAAACACAGGGTTGTGTTGCTGTCTGCTGTTTTGTGTGCGGCAGACTGCTCACTCAGACTCACCGATGAGTGTGACCCACATGGACAGAGCTGTGCCGTAAACACTGAAGTACTCCAGGATGTCGTACCTCATGAAACACAGGATGGAGAGGCCTGGTCCGTCACAGGCGTGGTAGATCTGCAGGGAGACACACACAGTCACACTATGGACTAACTGAGACAACAAACTCATCATACTTTGTTAATGAAGCTTAAACCGATTATTTATTGCATTAAAATAAATGTGTTCTCTATTCAACTTGTAAATTGGTTTCAACAGCCAATAATGTCCAGTTATAAGCTGATATTTTATCTCTGCTCTCTCTTTATCTTTGTCCTTATGTGAAACATGCAGGTAGTGTTTTAGAAACACAGCTAATGAGTTGGCTGTTACATTATCTGGCAAACTAATGATCTGTTCTTTGGCTCATGGAAAAGAGATTATTAATAATGACAGAAGGATTAGGGAGGATTTGGATTTGATAAACAGATTTTATATGATAAAATAGAACTGTCCAAGTCCAACCCTACTACTGATCCTCTCAAGTATAACTTCTTTACAGCTTTCATGAGGCTAATTGATTAAACATTGATTAAACACTAGTCTGCTGAGATGAACTTCAGCAGAGCAGCTTCATAAAACATGAAATCCATCAGCTGATGTCACTCAAAGCTCCACAATCACTGAGGAGCGAACATCTAAGACTCTCACCGCAGTGAAGAACATGGTGAAGAAGTAGACCATGGCCTCCATGTGGAAGCCCCTCTTGGTGGCCACGCTGGCTGCAGGCAGGAACACCAGGCTGCTGACAGTGGGGAGCAGCATCTTGGCAATAAACGCACCCATGGTGGAGGGACGGCACCTCAGATGTGACCCACACAGAAAGAGTGAATGAGGAAGTATCCTGATCTTATGAAGCTGTGCAGACGTGATGATGATGGTGATGATGATGATGTTGAAGCACCAAAACAAGTGGGCTGAATGAAAACCCAGGGAAGTGGACGTCCTCTGGTCCCTCAGTCCTGGCTGTATGTGACCAGTGTAGCATTGAGCGGGTGCATATACAAGCACATACACACTCCCACGCAGCAGGGACACACCCAGCTGTCCAGTTTGGCCCTTTAAAGTTTAAATGCCCCCCCAGGCTGGCAGGCCCACAGAGGCCTGTATGTGCAGTGTCATCACTGGGCAGCTGTTTCCAAACCACAGGGACATGAGGAGGCAGAGACAAGGCTGTTAGCTGCCATAATATATCATCAGCCCTGATCAACTATGGTGAGGTTTAAAGGTTAAACACCAAATTATTCTCTGTCATATTTTCTACACTTGTACAAACAGCCTTCTACTGCAGTGTCCACATTATTAGGTTCATTTACAGCAGCAATGTTCAGTTCTAGTACAGGAAGTAATATCCGCTTAAAGCTTGTTTTTTCATGTCTTTGTGTTTTTCCTTATAAAGTTGTCATTTTTAACAAGAATATGAAGCTCAGGGTTTAAGCTCAGGGTTTAACAATTAACCAACAAAACAAAGCTGAAATACACCAAAACCACAGTAGTTCTGCTATAATAATGGACTGTTGAATTAAAAGTGATCGAAAGTTAAAATGTAATTCAAATAGTTTTCTCAGCTTTGCAGATGGGGAGAGGCCAGACGCTGAGTTATCGAGTTTGTAGTTTTTCTCTGTCAGTTCCTGTGGGGAGCAGATTTCATGGCGGACTCTGCTCTCTTTGTGAATTAGACTCTTCAGACGTGGGTATTTCTTCACAGAAATATTACATCTGGTGGCAGCTGTTGGCACCGAGTCTCATCCACTCCAACCAATAAAACCATATGCAGCCCAATTAGGTTAAAACAAACAGGACCATTTTTTCCTGCAGATAAGACATTAACCCTCGTCTAGAGTCTCTCTCCAAGTCAACAGATGGGATCTCGTGGAGGACTTTAAAGCAGCTGCTGTCATGGCTTTTCTGTTTCTTGTGGCCGTGTTATGTGGCATCGAGCCCGACCTGCTGAGCTGTTCCCATTAAAGTGAGGACAGTCACCCAGTGCTGAGGGTGGTAAATACCTCTCTGCTGCTCTGGCTGGGAGCAGAAATACGTAAAATGTGTTTTTTAGGAGTTTTTTCACTGCCGTCATGATTCAGAAACCAAAAAATGAAATTCGGTCTCATTACTACTCCCAGCTGCTCTCACATCTGATTGTACTAGGTTCTGATCTAATCAAGGTCATTTCCATCCATTCATAATATCATCAATGTAGTTCTGGCCTCAAATACTGAGGTCTCTCTGGAGTCATCAAAAAAAACACAACAGCCCAATTTCTACTCTGTAACTTATTCTCATATTATCCATGTATATTGTTTTCAGAGGTCCATACAGTCTGAAGGTAGATGTTAAAGGTCCATACGGTCTAAAGGTAGATGTTAAAGGTCCATACAGTCTAAAGGTAAATGTTAAAGGTCCATACAGTCTGAAGGTAGATATTAAAGGTCCATACAGTCTAAAGGTAGATGTTAAAGGTCCATACAGTCTGAAGGTAGACAGGTAGACAGGTATAGGTTCTATATTAATATGTCAGGACTTCTGGAACTTTGTGATGTCACCGCCCTCAGCCACGCCCCCAAACCCTGCCCATGTGGACCCACCAACCTTGCAGGATTTTGTTTCTTTGAGTGTTTACCTGAAAATCTGCTATATTTTTATTGGCTCACTAAGAAAACAGTCAGCCAATCAGAATAGACGCTCACATCCTCTCTTCTGATTGGCTGATGAAATGTATGTAACTATGCAGAGATGACTTTTGGTTCCTAAAACAACAAATATATCTTCTTATGGATATTAACCCTTCAAAATAAAAGACTGGAGAAGTTAAAATATGGACCATTAAAGCAGCCTCTTAAAGATGTTTGTTTCATTATCTTTGGCGACATCTGTGGTCAAACATTGTAATTGCAGGTTTCTTTTTGAGTCTTCTTTGAGAACTTTATGTTCCTTGTGATTTTGCAGCTGATTCTTTAAATACCACAGACCTCAGAACAGTCTGAGACCTGAGACCTGACAGCAGCGAGGTGATGTAGCAGTTAGCTCATTAGCTGTGGTTGAAAACAAAGAGCAACTCAACTCTTTATCTGACGTGTGACGTGATTGGTCTTACTCAGGCATCAGACATGTTGACGTTACCAACCTAAGACCAGGACCCAGCCCGGGAACATTAACATGTGAGGGCCTTTAACACACGGGGAAGGAAAAACATGTTCAAAGTCATAAGTTCTGTGTAAACAGTGGTCATGTGCCATATAAGGCTGATTTCTGTTCACCTCCTCCTGCTGCAGCCATATTTGACCGTGTGCTGTGCTGCTGTTCCCATGAGTGTCTGCATGAATGTCTTGAATGATCCCATGGTGGTGGTGAGGCAGCAGTTGCCCTCCTCTGCTCTGCTCTCAGCTGTTACACCTGCTGAGGGGCTTGAGGCAGTGACACAAAGGGAGCAGTATTGCTGAGGGGTTTCGCCCCACGCCTCAGATTCTCAGAGCGCCTCAGTAACCCGAGACGCCGGGGGCCGAGGCTGGAAACAAATTCTCAGACCTGGTGGTTCTGGAAAAGCTGCCATGGCCTAACCACGCCCTCTGCCGGGAACGGGAAAATGTGTGTGTTCAGAATCATGTCTGAAATCTCTGTTTTCCCATCTGAAGCTGGTGTGATGTGTGTCTACACAGCCTCAGAAGTCATAAAGAAACATGCACACATGAAGTCACTCAGCTCAGAAAAGTGAAATAAGTGCCATTCTTGTAGCTGCAGGTCATTCTCAGTGACCTTTGCAGCACCCAGCAGAGTGGGGGTGGTAGGGTGGTGGGGGGGTGGGGTTGTCACCCTCTGTGAGAAGAATGTGCATGTGTCTATGGCTGAGGAGTAATTTGCTGTAGTGAGGTAAACTGACGCAGTGGAGCGAGTCTTCATTAGTACCACTGTTATTGGCAGGATGAGCCAGGTGACCTGAGGTGACCCCACCGCATGTTCCTGCTCACCCTCCAGGACCCGGAGGTCAGGAGGTCAAAGGGGTCAGCGCCTGGGAATGTACCATGTGAAAGTGGGAGAGATGGGAGAAACCTAAATTTGCTCCAGCGTTGATAACGGCTGCACACGCACTTCTGTTGATACACTGTTGTGTTTGTGCGTTTGTGGTCACACATCGACTGTTTTTACAGTCAGAATATAGTCTTTGTTGACATGAACATGGACATGGACTATGATGCAAGGATGAGCTCTGATGTCATCTGAATTAGCATGTATATGTAAAAATGGAAAGGAAAACCTTCTTACATCACACTCACCCATTTTGTTCATTTTGAAAGGTCCATACAGTCTAAAGGTAGATGTTAAAAGGATTAGATCATTAATTTCTGATTTATTTTTGATAGAAAATGTCTCTAGACTCTCTGACTGACTGTGTATGATGCACCCAATGGATTATTAAACAGTTTGTAAATGTTACTGTAGATGAGGATGACTGGCTGGAGCTGAACACAGACTCAGGTAAACCTCTGGTTTGACCCGTTTACATCAGTGCAGAAATGAAAAGACACTGCAACGCATCCAAGTATCTCTGGTGTAAACAGTGAGTCTGCAGCATGTCAGCCAGCAGAGATGACTGACAGCTGAGATATTCCCTCTGAAATTACTTGTCTCACGCAGCTTTTAGACTCAGGCCAACATGACCTTGTTCCTCTAGATTCCTCTGGACGCTCCGTTCTTCTTGTCCAGGAGAGCTTGTGGCCCGCGGTGACTTTCACCTCAGGACCCCTCAGTCTAAACACGGCGGGTTAGTGTGGGAACGTGGAGCAGACTTCCTGGATGCATCTGAAAAAACACTGGGCTTCCTTTTGATTCAGTAATAAATAGCTGTGATCTCTGACCCCTGGACCTTTTTCACAAATAATTGGAGGGCGGTGCTTGTGTTGCAGCCGCTCAGTCCCTCCAGCGTTTCACCTCAGCTCTGGTGTTATTTCACCTTGTCTGTAAACACTCATCAGATATTTTACTGTCTTTCTTTACTTTGACTTAAACGCCAATAATCTCAATTTAATTTTAATCATATAAAACATCTTAATAAGGAGGAAATTATATTTTTCCGACAGTTTCCCTGATCCAGACGTTTGGCTGTTCTTCTCTTTCATCAAACTTTAATTAAAGACTAAGCCTCATTTCTCCCTGAATGCTATCGTTTAAGGGACAATAATATACTGACGGGATCAATCTGGGGGAAAACTGGATATTTTTGGGGGGATTTGTGAAATAAAACTTCAATTAAACAGTCAAGTGAAACTGATGAAGATTTTCAGGTAAAAAAAAAACATGTCCTAAATCTGTTTCTGTGATAAATTGTGTCTGAAAGTCTGCGTTGATATTCATTTGTATCCAGTGGCGATGGAGCCTGGCTCGGGAGCTTCCTGTTTCCCAGGAAAATGTCTGAGCTGCACAGGAACTGATGCGTTTCATCTTTCCAGACCAAAAAAACACTGACAAATAGTCAGTGCTGTCCAGATATTAAGAGCAAAACACCACAGCAGGGATCAGTGATCAGTCGCCATGTGAAGACTGAACCACTGCAGAAACACTAGTCTGACTCACCGGATGAGGGTTGTGGGTGTTAAACCAAGTGTCAGCTCACAGTGACGTCGCCCATCAGTCTGTGAGCTGCTGCGTTAAAGCCTCCAGTTTGTAATTTGTCCATCGGCCATCTTGGTTTTTTAAAGCAGCAGAAACCATATTTGGAGGAGAAGGTGGAGCTGAGGAGGAGTGAGGGGTGGAGCTGACCTGCTCTGTACTCTATCCTGATTGGGTGGTACAGTCTGTCAATCACGTGGTAACCACGCCCCCAATGCATTAAAAAATAGACCATGAAGGAGGATTAACCAAACGTTATTTGCCCAACGAACCAGAGAACAACAATTTTCTCTTCTTCTGTTTTGCATGTTTGAAATGTGAATGTGATGTTAGAGCAAGAGAAATGTACAGAAATGTTCTGATATAGAATAAAAAGCATCATTTGAATCTCACCTGTTGTTGCAGTGAAATCAGACCATGGACAGACAGAAGTGGTGGAGGTACGGTAGTCTGGAGGAAATGTGATGAAACTGCTGCTTTTCTGGAGAATTGATACGTTTCAGCCTGTGATGTGTGTGAAGACAATGAGTGCTGGTGTTTTAATGCTGCGGGTGTTTGTTGCCCTCATATTAAACCTCCTCAGCTTCACCTCCAGGTTTAACTCTGTCTTTTTATTAATTTAAGTGTTTTGGGGTAAAAGTGTCTATTGTTTCACACATTTCACAGAGAGGCTAAAATGGACGACTTTTTCTTTCTTCCCATGATTTCTTCTTTCTGCGGTTTTGTTTATAACTCCTTTAATTGCTCTTTTGTCTATGTGCGCCAACCCTAATGACTCCAGACTGTGTTTGGTGTGCTGCACATGGGCACAAAAACACACCCATGGGAGCGTTGTAAGCCCTCATGCAACACATTATTTTCCCCATACTTTGTTTTTTGTCATGTGGAGGGTGGCGGGGCTTTAATTGGTGTTGGTGTTGGTGGGCGGGGCTTATTCTTTGGGTCTGGCAGCCCGTCCTGAACTCTGTCTATCAGCTTTTAAATCTGGCAGCGGAGCAGAGCGACAGCTCATAATGGAGACGAGAGGGAGAAATGGATGAGGAAAAAGAGAGAAGAAGGAAAGAGAAATGAGGCAAACAAGAGAAAGTCAAAGACATCTCTGACTATAGCTGTTAAACCAGGTTTGATGCCCCCAGTGGCTGATAAATGTTTCGTTTCCAATGAAACCAACACTATTATAACTTTAACACTTTAGAAACAATGATTAAAAGTAAAACGTAGAAATGTGTTGTCGTTCAAACTGATGGAGTGAACAGAACGAAATGAGAGATCAAGAGCGTCACGGAGAGAACAAGTGCAAAGCTGCAGAGAGACAGCTGTAGAAACAGAGAGATGTGAAGAAAGGAGGAGAGGACGAGAGGGAGGGGTGAGAAATAACAGCAGAAGAAGAGCGAGAGAGGGAAAAACATAAGAGAGGGAGAATAAAGCAGGAGAGGGAGGAGTGGGGGCAGACAGACGAGGAAAAAGGAGAGAAAGATGACATGGTGGGCAAACACGGTGGTCCTCAGACGTCTGCTCGTCCTCCTCTCATCATTTAATCTTCTCTCCTCGTCTCATTCCTCCGTCTGAATCGCTGTCGTCTCATCTGTTTCTGGCTTCCTCTCTGTTTCCCAGTGTGTTTCGGAGAAGGAGGAATCCCAGTTCACCATCACTTAAAGGAATATTTCACCAGAAGATCAAGAAACACATTTACACAAAACATAGATCAGTTAAAAACCCTTTTAGAGCCACATTAAGGATTTTTGTTTTTTCATCCCTTTGTTTTTACCTTATGTGACTCAGTAAAGACTCTGTTCACTGTAACAGGGGATAGTAGCTCAGAGAACAAGAGGAAACTAAAAACACAGTGAATTTCTCCTTATTTTCCAGATAAAAACACTGTAAACCAGAATAACCAAAGACAACTTCAACACAGGAAGTTACACACGTGTCAACAGACAGGTTCTCAGATTCTGTCTCAGGGTGGAGGAAGTGGAGTCAATGGGCTGATGACAACATGACGCAGCTGGAACGAATCCTGCAAAGAGTTAAACATCCTATAATGTAACCACAGTGAAATGTAACAGCTGACACAACATAATGAGATGCAGGGAGTAATGACTCAGCACTTTCTGCAGCAGGTTTACGATCCCCAACTTCCCCAACTACAGTCGGAGCTCAATCCTGACTGGTTCATCAGTGGGCGCATGTGATTGGTTCATAATGAGTCTATAATAGTTCATGGTCGATACAGGTAATAAGAAATTATAGGACACAAATGTCAACGAAAGGACAAACAACTTTAGGCCCAGCACTGGATGGCAAGCAGGACAACATAAATTAATATGTTGCTATATGTAGATATTGTTTCTCTGAAGCTGGTGGAGACCAAACCAAGGCTTAAACTAATTATTAATTAGATCTACATTCAGCAAGTGGAAACATGACTTCATTGACAACTTATTTCCTTTACTCACCAACATCTGTCTCCAGTGGTGGAAAGAAATCCCTCTTTGCATCTAAGCTTCTATTTCTGTCACTTATTTTGTTCTATAGAAGTTAGCATGCTAACCAGCTAGCTGTCACATTCAAAGGGTGTATTATGACCTCTTGTCTTGTGAACGCAACTATGGCTGGAGCTCCAGTTAACAGTTGTTAATGCTAACTCTGGCTATGTAGCGATTAGCAAAACTTACAAATATCTCTTTTAAGCTATAACAACTTCATGCACAGTCTTTCAGCTTGTTCTGCTCTGTTTCCTGTGCTTTCAAAGTAAACAGCCATAACAACAAAATGAGGGGATAATAATACGCATGTGTGACAAGAAAGTTTTTAAATGTCTTTGTAAACTTTCCCCATTTGCTCCTGTTCACCTCTGTCATCCCTTTACTTACCAACCAACAGCAGTGAAAAGCAGCCCTCCAGTTTGGCTTTTATTGTGGTAGCATCTTTTCTTGTGCCAAAGTTAGCATGCTAACCAGCTAGCCCCGCTCTTGTCATGTTTGGACAGCAGGTAACTGCAGCAAATCAGTGCTGTTTAGAGGATTTTAACCTCCTGTGAGCTGAACATTAAAAGCTGTTGCTAACTCTGGCTATTTAGCTATTGGCTAAACTTACAAATTGCTCCTTTAAGCCATAAACTAAATGAGGGGATAAAATGTGGGTGTGTTAGTTTGTCTTGTTGTGTCGAGTTCTTTAACTGTTGTGTGCTTTCAAAAAATCATCATGTACTTTTTAAATGTCTTTGTGAACTTGTTCCATTTGCTCCTGTTCACTCTGTGAGGGATGACTGGGACCTGAGCTCAGGTTCATGTGGAGGGAGCTGGTTTTCTCATGTTAAGTTTGTTTAAATTACCTTCAGAGAGCTGCTTCCAGACTCGGCGTTCTCCTCTCTTTCTGCTTCCTCTGCCTGTTAGAGTTTCTTAAATCAGTTTTGTGCAACAATCCTACAAACCTACAGCCTCAATGTGCTGACTTCACACTGTCAACACACATCTTTGCTGCTTTTGTTGCAAGTAATCAGCTGTTTTAATGACTGCTCACCAACCAAGTTACCCCATGATACTATATCATTGCATCCTGGGCTCAGTGTCGCCCCAAATATCTCTCTCTTTTTTTTTAGGGGCTTTAGTTGCAGGAATTAGACGTTTCAATGACAGCGATCACCAACCAACTTGAGAATGTTCCACCTAAACAAGTTCCCCTTTGACATCTTTTTGCAGGGTCACTGTTGCTGTATCCTGGGATCAGATTGTGATGATTGCAGCTGGACCATTCTTACACATCCCCTGCTTTATGGTCTATTTTCCTCTAAATGGACCATCATTTAAAAAATGAACATCATGTTGTATTGAAGACTTGAAACTAGAGACTGAGACCATAAACTCATTAGGAAAACATTTACTGAGCTAATAAATCAAGGAGAAGTAGGGACATTTTCCCATAGACTTCAATACAATCTGACTTGTTTTTCACCCCCTCATGGTCATTAGATAGAATGCAGCTTAAAGCATTGGCTTCACTTTACAGTCCCGTAGTCTATGTTGTCAGCACTGGTCTGGGTTTATTTTAAAACAACGCATCAGTATCTATTTTGGCAAAAACTGAGAAATTATCGGCCGACAAATAAAACCATATCAGTGCAACCTGAGAGAAATGAATGAGAAAGTTTCCTCTGGACGTCTGATGTTCCAGCTCCGTATGGAGGCAGAGGACCCAGGGGAGCAGAGCACTGTGGGAAATAGGGAGTTCCCCTCCGTCTCCAATCTGTCTGACTCTCAGAGTGGTGCCCTTCACCCTGCAAACAGATTCACGAGGAAAGATGGAGGCAGACAGAGGGAAGGTACATGTGGATATGATATAAACACTTTATCCTGAGTCCACCGGTGAGATGCTAATAAACCAGTCTGATCTGGAGGAAAAAACACAGAGCAGCCTGGGTCGCTCCTGCTTTTTATTTTTTTCTAACTCCTCTCTGGTCCTCCCACCTTCTCTGTCTGCTGCCACTCTGCTGCTCCTGCTGGCTGAGGAGGAGGAGGAGGAGGAGGAGGAGGAGGAGGAAGAGGGATGCAGGGAGAGTACACCTTACCTCCCTCCCTTCCTCTCTTTCTTCCTCCCTCTCTCTCTGTCTCTCCCTCTTCACTCCACAGCGACAGCAGCTCTACTCACCACAACACACCACTGCTGTCACTGGCACGCTAACACACACACACACACACACACACATACACATTCACACACTCACACACACACACACACTCACACACACAATTACACACACACACACACACACACACACACACACACAACTGAGTGGCATCCTCAACACAGACCGAGACGCCCTTGGACTGCTGCAGGCGAGGTGAGTGGGTAAATATTTGAAACCTCCTCTGAGTTGTGTGTGTGTGTGTGTGTGTGTGTGTGTGTGTGTGTGTGTGTGTGTGTGTGTGTGAAGAGACTGTGTTATTAGAGTTTGTGTAAGTTTGTTGAGTTTGTGTGTATTTTGTGATTCAGTGTGTGTGTGTGTGTGTGTGTGTGTGTGTGTGTGTCGGTGTTGGCTGTTTGCATGTCTGCATCTGCTCTGTGTGAGTGTGTGCATACAGTGCTTGTGTGTGTGTGTGTGTGTGTGTGTGTGTGTGTGTATTTACGAGGATCACCAGAGCCAATGAGACTTGTGTTTTGCAGCAGACCAAAACAAATCCACAAAATAATGCTGACTCTCTTTCAGAAATGTGTGTTTTTGTGCAGGCATGTCTGTGTGTGTGTGTCTGTGTGTGTGTGTTTGTCTGTGTGTGTCTGTGTGTGTGTGTCTGTGTGTGCCTGGAGAGGCCAGAGTCTGTCTGGAAACTTGTCAGCTGTTGGGCGATGTGTGTGTGTGTGTGTGTGTGTGTGTGTGTAAACTGGTGAGGTAGAGCCGAACATTCGTGCCAGTGCTACTTGTCAAACTGTGGATTCTGGTTTTTGTGGCTCTGAGCTGCTGCTGCTGCAGAGAATTACAGGATAAAACCTCCACGGTTGAGTTTCACTTTCAGAGGCTTCTCCACTTTATCTTCATGGTGTAAAAAGTATCGTCCACTTGCACAAAATGCCTCCTGGTGCGAACACACCAAGCACAGTTTGTGTCAGTATTAAAGTTCAGAGCCACTTCAGATGATGAGGCTTAAAATTGGGTTACAATGGGTTGAAAAGTGAAGGTTTGTCGTTGTTTGGGGCAGTGGGTCGTCCGCTAATCAGAAGGTCGGTGGTTCAATCCCTGGAACTGTCTGTTGAAGTGGGCAAGATACTGAACTCCAAATTATCTCATCAGTCTGGGTTTGTGTGGCAGAAGTGCTATAACGTACAGTTAGTAACAGTGGTACTATCCAATGGGTGACTTTTCTTCCATTGAAAAGTGCTTCAATTGGTTGGTAAGACTAGAAAAACTCTATCTCGGTGCAGCCCGTTTGCACACGACCTCTTTGGTCCAACCTGATCCAGTCAAATACAACAGTCCCACAATAAATCTCCTCTCACAAAGGTTATAATCTTCAGTATTTTCTGCCTTCATCAATATAAATAAGACGACAAATATACAATTAAATACATTTGAAGTAACGACTGGTACAAAAGTTCCACGTTCATCATCATCATCAATTTCCATCAGTATCATCTTCAGCTTCTATCTGCTCCAATGCATCTCTGATAATGTTCTTTACCAAGTGTCAACTCACCGTGACGTCACCATCAGTCTGGGAGCTGCTGTTTGGTACAGTCTGTCAATCACACTGTAGCCACGCCCCCTAATCCATCCCCTGTTTTATGGTCTGTTTTCCTCTAAATGGACCATCATTAAAACACGATGATCTGACCAACTGCTCGCTGACTTTCCACAAAGCTGCTGATTTGTTTTCCGTTATTGTGGGTGAGCACAGATGAACTGAGCGTGGCTGCCTTCCTGGGAAAGCCCGTGACGAAGAGCAAGTCAATAAATAGGTCAGAGTTCAAGTGTGAGCAATCTAATCCAGCCTCTGTTTGCTCCGGGGGCAACTAAACTACACTGACCTCCCTTCAACTTCTCAGACTCCTTCTTTCTCCCTCTCATCCATCCTCCCTCTGTCTCTTTGTGTGTCTGCCCATTGGTCAAGAAGAAGACAGTTTGTCTCATGATTTCCTCCGGTGACCACCCTGTCTGTCACTGTGAGCGGAGCTGTGCAGGTATTGTGGTTGCTAACACCGCTGAGCCTCTTTAAACCGTGTCATTGCCCAGGGATCCAACACTGGTTTGACTGGTTCAGGGCTCGGCAGCTGGACTGGGTGGTCCGGTCTGCAGTTCCTCTTGTCAGGACGCTGAACGCCAAATTGCTCCCAATGGACAGATCAGCACCTCGAAGGGCTGATTAAAGCCAATATGACCCAGAGCAGAACACAAATCACAGGAGCATAAATTAACACGTACCATCACATTTACTGCATCGTAGAAGATTCATATTCTTTTGTCCAACTGTCAGGGGAACATGACTGATACTTCTTCTTCTGTACTCAGCTACAGGAAAGTTGCAAACAAACACGATGAGAAAAGCTGAATAACTACGGTGAAAATGTTCCTTCTAGAGCTGGAATTAATCGAAATATAATCAGAATCACAATATGGTGCAAGTGTTTTGATAAAGATAATGAAAATGTATGAGAATATAATTTTTATATTTTCTTTCATTGAAAATAAAACATAAAAATGATCATTGCAACTGAATTTGCAATCACAATATCTGCCAACATAACTGCAATCTGATTGTTTGGTTTCATTTTTGGGAACACGTCAAGATATTTGTACAGTAGCAATATTCAAAAGAAAAGGACCTGAACCTCCTGGTGAAACTATTCATGGATCAGTGTTTTATTTAGTTTGTTTTCCTCAGCGTCACTTCGAGGTCATTAGTTCATGTGAGTCCAATGTGAACAGTGAACACAAGCTGCTGAGAGTTTGTCCAAAAGAAGGATTCACTTTCAAACTGAATCAAACGGAGACAAGCAGCAACTCCAGCTGACGTTCTTCATGTTTGGTTCATTAAACAATGAATTAATGATCAAAGTTGTTAATGAATGAATTATCTTATTATCATCATGTTCCAGGTGAGCGGAGTCAGTCTTAGTTACGACAGAGCCAGTATCGGTCGGATATATCGGTCTGACTGCTCCGCTCAGTACAGTCGACTGCTGTCTGTCTGTCTGCTGAGGCTGCCAGCGCTACAAAAACAAGACACAGAGGCGAGGGGCCCCAGGGGGTCGTCAGGGTGGGGACGGCACAGGGGGGAGACAGGGAGGATGAGGGGGACTGTGTTTACTTTTGTCCTGAAGGCCTGCCCCGCCCGGCTGGCTGGGAAACGACAGCAGAGGGGAGGAGGAAGGAGAAGACCCTGTCTGGATGAGCAACAGGCAACAGGCCGATTTTGATTTTGTGTGTTTGTGTGTGTGTGTCTGTGTGTGTGTGTGTGTGTGTGTGTGTGAGAGAGAGAGAGAGCGAGAGTTTTGGGTGTGTTTCTCTGTGTGTGCACAGTCTTAGGTGTTTGTGTGCGCTCGTGATTCTCCTGTGTCTGTGAGGATGTTGTGGAAAAGTGATGAGGTTTCAAAGGACCGACAACAATGTCCTCACAACTGGCAGAGTTAGGACATTGTGTCAAATGAGGACATTGAGGCAAAGTGAGGACGTGGTGGTGAAGTGAGGAAGTTTCAGCCAAGTGAAGACACTCTGGTAAAGTCTGGGCATCAGTCAGGTGATGACATGGTGCCAGAATTAGGGCGAGGGTGAGGACAATCAAAGTGAGGACCTGTAGTAAAGTGACATTGAGCCAAAATGACAATATTTCAGCGAGGAGAGGGAACTCAAAAAAACTGAGACAAAGCAAAGTGAGGACGTCGCTGAAAACTGAGGAGCTGTGACAAAGTGAGGACATGTGAAGATTTGACCTCTGGCGTTGTCTCAGCGAAAACAGGGCACAACAAAAATACGTAGCGAGGACTGATGAAGTGAGGACATTAGGACATTCTCCGAAGTGAGAACAGGACTGAGGATGGTTGGCCAAAGTGAGGACAGTTGGGCAAAGTGATGTCAACGTGGCAAAATGAGGACCTTTTGACGAAGTGAGGACATTGTGTTAAAATGAAGACATTTTAGAACAAAGAGGACGGTCGAGCAAAGTCAGGACATTCAGGACATTTTGACGTGATAACGCAGCATTATGAGGGAAACTGCTCAAATAAAAGGACATTTTGATCAAATGAAAACCTTTTGTCCAAACAATGATGTTTCTTTCAAAGTGAGGACCCGTAGCAGAGTGAGGCATTCTGGTCCGTTCACACCATGAGGGGCCGTTTGAGGACGTTTTGGACTCAGGTTTAGTTCATGGTCCCTGTAGCTGTGATGACCAAGCATTATACTGATGGTCCCTTCAAGTAAAGTTGTACAAATGTAAGAGAGCGAGGGAACAGAAAGAGAGGGTGTATGGCTGCGTGTGTGTTTCTGAGTGTGTACATTTGCATACCTGTACGTGCACATGCCTCGTGCATGGTGGCCAACGTGTATGTGTGTGCACTCAGTCACGCCACTGGCTGAGTGTATACACATGTGTAGCTGTGTCTGACTGAGTGTCCGTCTCCTCTGTGTGTGTGTGTGTGTGTGTGTGTGTTTGGCAGCTGGCTGAGCTCCAGCTGTGTCTGGTTGGATAATGAAGTCCAGGTGCTGCTGCGCCTGCTTTAAGACACCTGTCACCAATATTTAGTGCCAGAGAAAGCCAGACTGCAAACAGGGCGAGACGAGCTGTTTGCTTATTTTAACAAGGCTGCCTAACTGGACCTGAGGACACGGGATGTACTATGAGCCCTTTCCTAGAAGCTCTGTCTGTCTGTCTGTCTGTGTGTGTGCGTGTGTGTGTGTGTGTGTGTGTGTGTGCGTGCGTCTGTGTGTGTGTGTGTGTGTGTAAGTATGTGTATGTACGTGCAGCACAAAGCCGGCTGATATCATTCAGCTCCACCAAAAGTTGCTGATTCAGACGTGTGTTTCCCTGAACTTTTAGCTCTATATGCATCTGTTGTATGTTTGCATATATTTGTGTTTACTGTAGATGTGCATGTGGGCTTTTGTGTGTTTAAAGCTCTCATTCCTGATGCAGAGAAGGACTGAGACTCATCAAAACATGTGTAGCCTGGTGCCTATTTGCCTGAATGTTAATTTAAGCATCAGGATCCTCTTAAGGCTCCTTATAAAACAAGCATGAAAAGCTCAAAGTGTTAGGAGCGTATATCAATGTTTTTCATGGTCAATGAGCCCCTGGTTTTATACTTTATGCATGCATGCATACCATGCATCTTTTGGTTAATTTAGTTTATTGATCGATTAATAGTAGCATCTTCTTTTCCTCCTGATGTTAAAGAGTATATTAATTGACGTAACAATGTTTAGGGAACAGTAAAAGTGAGAAATTAAAGCCATGTTTTGGTGAAAATATAAAGGAAATTGGATTATGCTGCAGGAATGGAAGAATTAGAGGGTTTTTCTAGGGATGTTGTTTTTTCTCTTCCTTTAGTTTATTTTCTATTTCTTCTTTTTTTTTTGTGTGAATCCAAGCCGCCACAAAGATCATCAACATTTTTCAGAGCCACTATTCTGTCGACTGCTTTTTCTAAATCAAAGCTTTCATTGAGTCATTAAACTCCTATATGCAACTGCAGAGGTTTTAAGCACTTTTCCTCCTTTTCCTGTGTGTCTGTGTCTGTTCACGTTAGCGGCCGCAGACACACATCTACATTTCCTTATGGTCTGAAGCAGCCGCTGCCTTCATATAGCCCAGACACACAAAGGCCTACCTGTGTAAAGTCCTAGGAAACTTACCTTCGTCCTTCCAGCACTACTGAGGCTTGTTTAACTTTTACATGGGCCCCTCTGCTGTCCAACTCCCGTCTCCCAACACCTGTGGCCTCTCAACAGCCTGTCTGTGTCACCCTCCACCTGCCAGCGCCAACACGGACTGCCAGCACATTCAAATACCTGCCGCCGGCACGCTGGTTTTGGCGCGGGCGTGCATTGTCTGAGAAAATGCCCTTCACTCTGCCGTGCCGTTGTTTAGCTCTGACGTGCTTGGAAGCCCGACAGCGCGTACTGGGTTACATCTGCAGCAGAGTTCACCTGATGCTGTAATCCAGAACATCCTTCAGCTACCAGCTTTGTATGCACTCACAAGATACAACTCCAGAGCAATTAAGGCAATAATCTGAGACAGGTTGGAGTTTGATAAACACTCCCCCCTTTTTATGTAAGTGCAGTTAGGATGCTGTTCCACAGAGGAAGAATCCCTGCAGTGAGACACAGTGTGAAGGCTTTGGAGAAACAGCTTGAGGCATCAGGAACAATCAAAAGCACAAAGGTAAAACAAATTAGAGCACCAGAGGTGTTAGTAGGTGCATACTTGAACTTTGGACAGAGCCAGTCTGGCTGTTCTCCAGCTGTTTTTTTTTCAGCCTTTATGCTGAGATTGATTAATCCTGAGCTGTGTCCCACGTCAGGAGGCTGCACTGTGTCAAATGTGGACTTCCTTTCCAACGGGTGGATCCTTCGTGGCCCGACCTATCCCAAGATTCATAGTGAATGAAAATAATATGGCAGCAAACAGCTCTGACAGAGCGCCTGAGGATTACACCTTTATTTATTTATTTGAATTTTTATGGTTTTGGTTTTTGGAGGCTCTGTACGTGGCACACAAATAGAACACATGGTGGTACGTCTTTCATGGGAGCAGACTCCAGTGTATTAATCCAGTAAAAATAAATGAATAAACCCAGAAGGAAAAGAAAAACAAAAGAGACAAAACAACAGTGGAAAAGTATGTTGCACATCTTGAGTCATACTACAGGGTCACATGTTCTCAGAGGACACTGGGAGCTGGTCCCTGGGGGACACCCCTTCCTCCTGATCACAGACTCCTTATAAAAGACGTAAAATCTGGGTCTGTAAAGTGAAGCCAATGCTGAAGAGCCTTAAACCTTCATCCTCTCTAATGACCATCAGGGGGCGACTCCACTGGTTGGTAAAGAAGTCAGATTGTATTGAAGTCTATGGGAAAATGTCCCTACTTCTCCTTGATTTATTAGCTCAGTAAACGTTTTCCTAATGAGTTTATGGTCTCAGTCTCTAGTTTCAAGTCTTCAATACAACATGATGTTCATTTTTTAAATGATGGTCCATTTAGAGGAAAATAGACCAGAAAGCAGGGGATGAATTGGGGGTGTGGCTACTGTGTGATTGACAGACTGTACCACCCAATCAGGATAGAGAACAGAGCAGGTCAGCTCCACCCCTCACTCCTCCTCAGCTCCACCTTCTCCTCCAAAGATGGTTTCTACTGGTTTAAAAGAAACCAAGATGGCCGTCAGACAGTTCACGATGATGGGTGATGTCATGGCGGGCTGCCACTTGCTCCTGATCACCATTTAGTCTGAGCAAACATTTATAAGATGCTTTTCCCACAGTTGCACTGACCCGTTCTTTCAGTTCTGGAGCCTTTGTTTCTTTCCAGCGTCTTAAAATAACAACAGGGATTATAGTTTTAAACGTAAGTGTCATCTTTAGTTCTATATTCTCTACGACTGTGTCCTGAAGGATGGAGCCCAGATCTGACCTAAACTTGGGCCACATGCTTGTGTTTCTTCTGACCCAGTCACCGATCCTCTCTCCTAACTCGGACCGATGACCTGTTTTCTTGAAGTTGCATCACAAAGTGCACATTGTTGTCGATGGAGGTTGGTTTGTTTTTCTTTGCTATTCTATTCTTGTTTTTTTTTTTTGTCATGCCAAATGTGAACTCTGAGGACGTCCGTTCATCAAATCTCACAAAAATCTCCACATTTTAAAATAGGAGAGATGAGATATTTCAGCACAGCAAACATACATTTGCATTGTAAGATCCGTGTTGGTCTAATTGCTGCTATTTGCTTCTGAATTTAGAGTCAACACTGATGTGATTTGCTGTCAAACACCGTCCTGTCTCTGCAGGCAGCAGAACTTCAGGTGTCCCCCCCAAACAACCACAGATGTTCTGGGAGGTGAAGGATTTCACCGACGAGTCAGAAAGGAAACATTATGACCACAAATGTGTTCTTGTGGTGTAAAAAAAAGCAACATCCAACTTCAGGCTCTTCTGTGGTTTGGAGAAGGAAAAGACATGAAAAAACACCCAGGTCTCAGCAATCTGCTCTCATCCACAACTCACATAAGTGCCTGGATGTGGGGTTTTTACTGCCACGAGAGCTCATTAGTGGTTGTGATATTTCCCTTCATAGCCTTCAGACTCATCAGTGGGTGCTTCCATGCTCAGACAGGTTTCTGGACCCACACTCCCTCCATTAATCATAACGTTGGCTGCTGTTTGGTGAAAACTGTCGCGTGCGCAATGTTGAGCACTTTTTTCTGCCTGTTGATTCTTTCATCACGAACTGGACACAAGGCAGACGCACTGTAATCTTGATGGTTGTAAGACTGTTTACACAGCATCAACGGTCTGGAGAGCTTTGTTTTCCTGAGACAGAAGAAGTGTTTTCTACATTTAACTCGTTCAGACCTGAGGCTTCCTCTGCTGAGGAACCTGACGTTACCTCAAACTGTTACTATCCAGGTCTGAAGCAGAGACGTGAAATAAAAACCAATCGAGAACTGAAACCTTTGACTTCTGTTGTAAATCACTGGCTCTTGTCCCCCCCCCC
>CM076654.1:1010399-1021036 GCA_038496675.1 Rachycentron canadum
GGGAACAGTGCAGGGAGACGGTTGTGGTCCTGCTGGGCTTCCTGACCCTGGCGATGTCAGTGGGGAACCTGTCCACCAGGGGGCTGCAGGTGAACAACACACTCGAAGTGTCTCTGTCCTCCATCGTCTCACAGACCATAACAACCCAAACGCAGAAGACAACTCATAAACACATTAAGTACCAGTCAACGCCGCCTGGTGACTGAACATCCCCCGAACGTCAGCTGGGCTGAACGTTAACTGTATCTCACAAATGCTGCAACTCCCTGTAAAGTCGTGTCGACTAAACCGGCTCAATGTTGACGACAAAACGTGACACATTTGTAAAAAAATGTTGAATCACACAAACACCCTCCTGCTCCGCAGTGACGTTAAAGCTGAGGAAAACATCACCCAACGTCTCCAGACTATAGATTAGATTAGAGTCCCAGGGTCTGGTCTGCTCCAGGCAGGGTGGATCACCTGTCAGGACCCGGAGCTGTAAAATCTTGTCTGCTTTATATCTTTATACTTTATATCTGCTTTACGATTTATACAAGTCAAAGTTTCTCTTGTACAATAAAGTCGCTACTTTCTCCACTGTTGTTGGAAATATAAAAAACTGAGACATCGTCATGAACAGAAATGTAAATGTCATCATGTTAAAGGATTTTATCTCTTAGAACCATTTCAGGGTTATAATGGACCAATGCAATTTCTTTAACGAGCCCTAACCCTAAAAACTGACTAATGTCTAATCCTGAACAGACGTCACTTGTTTACTTTACCTGACAAAGACAAAGACTTTTGAATTGACCTAAAGGTGGAAATTGCATGACTTTGATTATAATGGCAAAGACATTTCCCCTAAACTTTACTAAGTAGTTTGTTTTATTTTTTACTAAACTTAACCAGTTAATTATGTTTTAGTTTGCAGGACTTTGATTAGAACTGAGTCTGTTTGAATGTAAATCATTTTCCGTCCTTTTCTACCTTATATATTGTTTAGTTAATGTGAAGTTTTCTTTCTTTCCCTTTTCATCCATCCATTTTCTGGTGGCAGTACTCTGACAATATATACATCAATCAGCCATAACATTATGACCACCTGCATGATGTGAAGAAAACCTGGTCCCTCAGACCAGACCACCTTCTTCATGGCTCCATGGTCCAGTTCTGATGCTCCTGTGTCCATTGTAGGATCTTCTGGTGGTGGACAGGGGTCAGCATGGACACCCTGACCGGTCTGAGGCTACACAGCCCCATACACAACAAACTGTGATGCTCTGTGTTCTGACACCTTTCTATCAGAACCAGCATGAACTTCTTCATCAGTCTGAGCTCCAGTAGCTCTTCTGTTGGATCAGACCACAGGGTCCAGCCTTCACTCGCCACCACCATCACTGAGCCTTGACCCCTGACCCTGTCTGTGGTCCAGTGGTTTTCCCTCCTTGCTGCAGTGTTGGAGAAGCTCTGACCAGTCGTCTCCTCACAGTTTGGTCAAAGTCAAAGTCCCTCACATCCTCACACTTGACCATTTCTCCTGCTTCAACTTTAGGACTAAATGTTCAGCTGCTGCCTGATGTATCCACCGCTGACAGGTAACCATGGTAACCAGGTGATCAGTGTGACTGACCTCACCTGTCGGTGTCATGATGTGATGGCTGGTGTGTGTAACCTCGGGGTCTCCTCTCCCCTAAAGGGAGGCGTCTTTATCAAACCGTCTCAGCTCATCGCTGTGTTTCTAAGGCTGAGCCCAGACGCCCTCATTCCACCCGTATTCGTCCATTCAGTCACCACCCAAAGCTCCTGACAATGCTCCGCCTTCCAGCTCAGCTCCCTCTCCAGTGCAATGCCGGCCCACCTGCCCAGCTCACGCTCCCCTTTTTGTTCTCTTCCTTTGGTTTTCCTTCCTCTGTGGAGGTCGACTGGATTTGTCATAGCTGTGATGTCATTTGTCCAAGGCTTTACTAAAAAGACATTTAGTGCAACTGATCCTGTGATGAACAGATAGATCTGTCAGTACTCTTCTTCTTCTGTCTGTGCACATCTCATCTGCACATCTATCTCTTCCATCTCTCTTCCACCTCCCCTCTCAGTCTGGTGTTTCCAGTGTCTCTCTCACCTTTACAAGGCGCTCAGGGCACATTCCAGCGGTCACTCTGATGAATCTGTCTGAATGAGGGGACGCAGCCATCGGCCTGAATTAATGCGGCTCCTGCACATCAGGAATGTGTGAAATGTTCTTCACACGTCGGAGCCCGAGTACAAAACCCTCTGATGTTCATGTGTGGTGATTCTGTTTGGTTCTGATGGTCCAGGCGGCTACACGGTGGTTTTAGCCCGTGGAGTCAGAGTCCTGCGAAAACTACTACGACTACTGCTAATGTTGTGACTCTGTTGTCATGTCCACGACTCACAACACGACTCGCTGTGACAGACACGACTACGGTTTCTGCTACTTTACAGCTGCTTTAACCTGACGGTCTCAGTTCAACCCTCAAAACCCTCAAAACCCTCAAAACCCTCAAAACCCTCAAAAACCTCAAAAACCTCAAAACCCTCAAAAACCTCAAAACCCTCAAAAACCTCAAAACCCTCAAAACCTTCAAAAACCTCAAAACCCTCAAAACCCTCAAAACCCTCAAGTCTGTGTTGTGGTTTGGTCGTGGAATCACATTCACGTTTCTTTGCTCAGGTCCTGGTGGTTCAGGGTCATTTGGTGATGTCATCAAACAGAATCACTATTTATTTACCTCCTGCACACGAAACTGTAAATATGTGTGTGTGTGTGTCTGTCTCTGTGTGTGTGTGTCTCTGTGTGTGTGTGTATCTGTTTGTGTGCGTGTATGTACGTGTGTGTTTGTGTGTGTGTGTGTGTCTGTTTGTGTGTGTGTGTGTCTGTTTGTGTGTGTGTCTCTGTGTGTGTGTGTGTGTCTGTTTGTGTGTGTGTCTCTGTGTGTGTGTCTGTTTGTGTGTGTGTGTGTCTCTGAGTGTGTGTGTGTCTGTTTGTGTGTGTGTGTGTGTTCGTGTGTCTCTGTGTGTGTGTGTGTCTGTTTGTGTGTGTGTATCTGTTTGTGTGCGTGTGTGTCTGTTTGTGTGTGTGTGTATCTGTTTGTGTGTGTGTATCTGTTTGTGTGCGTGTGTGTCTGTTTGTGTGTGTGTGTATCTGTTTGTGTGCGTGTGTGTGTGTCTGTGTGTGTGTGTGTGTCTGTTTGTGTGTGTGTCTCTGTGTGTGTGTCTGTTTGTGTGTGTGTCTCTGTGTGTGTGTCTGTTTGTGCGTGTCTGTTTGTGTGTATGTGTGTGTGTGTGTCTGTTTGTGTGTGTGTCTCTGTGTGTGTGTCTGTTTGTGTGTGTCTGTTTGTGTGTGTGTGTGTGTGTGTGTGTGTGCAGGAGGATGGTGTAGCCTCCAACAGTCTGGAGGAGGAGCTGGAGGTGACCACGTACTGGTGGGGGGAGTGGGCCAAGTGGACAGCCTGCACTCGAACCTGTGGAGGGGGAGTGATGTCACAGGAGAGACACTGCCTCAAACAGAGGTCAGTCAGTCTGCACACACACAGACACACACAGACACACACATGATTTGATAAAGTTTTGATAAGGTTATGGTCAGTACCAGCTGGCTCAGCAGGGCCGGTGTTGTGAGTCTGTGTGTTGTTGTGGTTGTGTTGATGTGTCTGTGGACAGATGTTGGTGTCACGACTTCATAGATGAGTTGTAATTCTTTAACTGTTTTCTGTCCAAAGAAAGAAAGTTGCTGCTGGGAAGGACAACATGACGTGTACAGGAACCGCTAAGAAATATCACCTCTGCAACACTAAAGTGAGTTCACTCCCTTTCTGTCACCTCGTCATGAAAGAAAAAGAGCTCAGCTCCCGTCTGACGGCCGGCAGCAGAGGACGAACGTGGCTCAGAGGAAGAGCTGGTGTTAACAGGAGCGACCTGGGCCCGTTTCAATGGGCTCTGCTGTCTCTGCTCTGCAGGAATGTCCCGCCACAGGGAGGAGCTTCAGAGAGGAGCAGTGCTGGTCCTTCAACTCCCAGCTTTACAACGGGAGGAACTACCAGTGGAAACCTCTGTATCCTGGTAATAACAGTCGTAAATCGCCTTGACAGCCTTTCTTTACCCCTTTAAACACACCAGAGGTGAATGAGGTCTCTGCTGCATCCAAACCAGTAGCATCCTTTTTCTGACTGTTTAAAGTAAATACTGTCATGTGATATGTTTAATGTTTTTAATTTGTTTGTTAGTGATGTGTGTTGAGGACGGAGGGATAAAATACAGCTGAAGACCAAGAGGTGACTTGGGTAAAATATGAGCTCACGGGAGCTCTGGAGGTGATGTCAGATGTCGCGGCGGGGGTTATTATGACATCATCCTTAGGTTCTGTTGCTAGGCGACATCTAGTGGTCGCAGTGATGACGACAGGAACAAAGGGAAAAGTACAGTGACGTATTTTATAGAGCAGCAGTTTATGTTGTTTCTATTATCCATCCATTATTGTAACCATGACAACAGAGATTGTCTAATGTTGAGAAAGAACGTATCTTAACCCAAATCAGTAACCATGACAACAAAGGTATTGTTTTTACCATGACAACCAAGGTCTGGTCAGGAGCTGCTGTGGATCATATCCACAGACTGTAATACAGTATATACAGGGTAATAAAATGTCAGTTGGTCCTGGACAAACATGGAAGCAGCAGAACGATTCACAATATGTAAAAAGTAAAAGTAAAACATTTCCACTGTTAGTAGGTATAAGTCAGTGACCTTTGACCTTTGCTCTGCTCTAGACGACTATGTTCACATCTCCAGTAACCCCTGCGACCTCCACTGCACCACGACTGATGGCCAGAGGCAGCTGATGGTGACGGCACGAGATGGCACTTCCTGCAAATACAGCAGCTACCGTGGCGTCTGCGTGGACGGTAAGTGTGAGGTGAGTCCAGCTTCTCATTCACTTTGTACTTTGTTTTTATTTCTGCTCAGAGCAGTTTACCTCAATGTTCAGTTTCCAGCACCACCCAGTCAGTTTTCTGACTGACAGAAGAAGTGACGCAGGCCTGGAATGATTCAATATCCACAACATGACAATCACAGGCTGCACACAGCAAAATCCAATAAAAAGAGACAAGCAGTTATCCCAGTGTGATAGATTTCAAAATAAAATGCAGTGCTCTTTCTTCTTGACGTTGTATTTATACTGTAATTAACATGGCTGCTGTTTAAGTATGTAACTTGTTTTGACAGATTGTTTTATGTACACAGCAGTTACACATGTGACATCCAAGCCCCCCCCCTCTCTTTTTTTTTGCCAGACTCCATATTTAACCTCATGCAGCCTTGTCAAGCTCCATCAAATCTGTGTTTACACTTAAGCTTAGTCATGTTCCTCTCTGAGCTTCTGTGTGATGAGGATGAATCAGAGTGAGGGGAACAGATGTAGACGTGAAACAGCACCACTGTCTGTTTGTGTTTCTGTTGCCAACATTTTATGAAATACTGCAGAACTGAAGAGGATGCAGAAACCTCTGATGTAACAGCAGGAACCAAAAATCTTAAAGGTCCATACGGTCTAAAGGTAGATGTTAAAGGTCCATACGGTCTAAAGGTAGATGTTAAAGGTCCATACAGTCTAAAGGTAGATGTTAAAGGTCCATACAGTCTAAAGGTAGATGTTAAAGGTATATCTACTACTATTATGAATATCAACACTTCAAAATAAATAAATATATATATATATATATATATATATAAATATATAAATAAATATGATTTAAATTGATTAATTTAATGTCACACTTTTTGATCATCTTCCCAAATAACTACACCGTCTCTACCAATACCGTATTATTACTGGTAATTAATCTATGATCTCTATACCTCCACTTCCTGCTTTGCTGCTCAGCCCATTGGATGTGATGGGGTTCTGTTTTCCTCCAACACCTTGGATAAGTGTGGGGTCTGTCAGGGCGATGGCAGCAGCTGCAGCAGAGTCACTGGAAACTTCCGCCGTGGGGCCACGACTCTGGGTGAGTTCACCCCGCCCCTCGTCTTCATGAGCCCTCATAGGTCATTACAGGTCATACAGGTCATATTTACCATCTCTTGTCTTCAAGGTTACTCTTTTATCACTCAAATCCCTGAGGGATCATGGGACATCCAGATCATTGAGAGGAAGAAGTCAGCTGATGTTCTGGGTGGGTGGGCTTACTTCCCTTTATCCTCATATACACACTAACACACACAACTAGCAACTCTCTTATAAAATGTCTACCATCGATCTCGTTCCACAGCTGTGACCGACCAGGCAGGAAACTTCTTCTTTAACGGGGCCTACAGGGTGGACAGTCCCCAGAACTTCCACGCTGCTGGCACTGTCTTCAAGTACCGACGGCCCATGGATGTGTACGAGACTGGGATCGAGTACATTGTCGCCAAAGGCCCCATCGATCAGGCCATCAATATTCTGGTACACATGAGCTCCCTCTATCCACCTCTCTCACTTTAACTCGACTCACTCCTCACTCACCTGTTAAAGGGAAGGCATTTGAGGGTGGAGAGCCGACATAAGCCAGATGGGCCCTAATGACACCCAACAGGACCTGATGGGACCTGATGGGACCTGACAGGACCTAATAGGACCTTACGGGACCTGATGGGACCTGATGGGACTTGATGGGACTTGATGGGACTTGACAGGACCTGATGGGACCTGATGCAACCTGACTGGACCTGATGGGACTTGATGGGAGTTGACAGGACTTGATGGGACTTGACAGGACCTGATGGGACCTGATGCAACCTGACTGGACCTGATGGGACTTGATGGGAGTTGACAGGACTTGATGGGAGTTGACAGGACCTGATGGACCTGATGGGACTTGACTGGACCTGATGGGACTTGATGGGAGTTGACAGGACCTGACGGACTTGACGGACCTGATGGGACCTAATGGGACTTGATGGGACTTGAAGGGAGTTGACAAGACCTGACTGGACCTGATGGGACTTGATGGGAGTTGACAGGACCTACTGGATGGGGCCAAGTTTGGACAAATGCTCAACTAGAGAATCAGCTCTTTCTAACAAGCCCTGATTTGTCCTGTGTGACACTGACTTCAGTGATAAACTAAGGGAAAGAAGAACAGAAATTCCTTAATGTCGTTCTGAAAGGATAAAAATGAAAAAAATATAAATGTTTCTTCTTTTATTCTGAAGTAAAATGGTAAATAGCAGGAACACTATTGCTGCTGCACAATCTGGACACACAAAAGTTTCGACTAAAGCACCTACAGACATCTGACTGTCTGCAGCATCAGACTTTGACCCCTGCCCTGTGACCATGTATGAATGGCAACAAACTGCTCATTGCACTTAATTCTCCAAAAACCCTTTAATTTACACAAACAAAGGGATATTTGTTGTGTTGGCCTTGGCAGTCCTTGTTGGATAATTATAAATTAAGAAGCCCAGGAATTTAAGCTTTAGGCTGCAGTTGTTAACTCAATAAAGGTCGCTCTGACAAAGACTGCTGACTCATGAAGCAGTGTTTGTTTGGGGGGGGGGGGGGGGGGGAGAGACTGCCAACATGTTTCCTGGCAGCTCGACGCTCATGTGTGATTAAAGCAGTGATGTAGCCGCTCAGCCCACGTAGTGCAAACTGTGTGTGTGTCTTCTCCTTTTTATGAGTGAAAATGACGCAGACTCAACGGTTGAGTCTGACTCTGGGGTTGATTGAGTACAGGCCTAGGGCTCAGACAGTGGACACTAATCCTGAACAGTGTCCATGTCAGAGGCCAAGGTTTGATAGATCTTTCTGCAGGGGGCACAGAGATCCTCACCACGACTCCGTCAGTTCATCTTTGTGAACGGGACTCGGCTCAGCCTGTTTATAAAAGTGGACCTAGACTCTGGGTCTGTGAAGTGAAGCCAAAGCTGAAGAGCCTTAAACCTTCATTCTCTCTACTGACCATCAGGGGGCGACTCCACTGGTTGTTAAAGAAGTCAGATTGTATTGAAGTCTGAAGTCCAAGTAAATATAACAAGAACAATTACATGTTCATAGTGTCCAGAAGGCTAAAGACCAAACTTATCCTTTAAAAGAACTTAGCTCCAGCTTCTCCTCCAAATATGGTTTCTTCTGGTCTCTAAAAAATCAAAATGGCTGATGGACAAATTACAAACTGGATGCTTCAGATCAGCAGCTCACAGACCAATGGGCTTCTAAATGAAAGCAGTGGGTCTCAGTTCAGGGCTCTGGCTGTTGCTGGTCTTCAAGTGAAATCAGTTGATTTGGTCCTGGTTTTGTTTTTTTAACCTCAACTCCTCTCATCCCTCAGGTGTGGAACCAGAACGGTCGCACCCCGTACATCACCTATGAGTACACCGTCCTCCGTGACTCCCTGCCCCCCATCCCGCCTCCTCCTGTCTACACCGGGTCGGACACCTCAGCTGGTGAGGTGTCCGTGGAGATGGGGACGCTGTTGTCCCCTAACAGCAGTATCTATGACCAGGTGGTCCCTCAGGGCCCGCTGGAGCCGGCTGGCAGGGACGGGCAGAAGGGCCAAGAGACCAATGAGGTGTATGAGGAGACAGCGGCCATCGACTGCGACCAGGATGGAGCAGTTGCCCCGAAATTTACAGGTGTGGATCAGGGATTGGAACACACAACTGTTGTACACTATCAATACACAGTGGCCATAAGTACATGACCCTGGTCTTCAGCTGAATCACAAACATAGACAAACACAATGTGCTGGAAGATGGAGAATGAATCAGAAGGTGGTTCATTGGCTGACGAGACAAAATAGGTCAGATTTTTAACCCGCTCCACCATCTCGCTCTCTTTTCTTTCTCTCTGTTGTGAGTTGGCCCTTTGGAGCTTTGCATTATTCATCCTGTGGCCACATATAGAAGATCAGGAGCGGATGAAAAATTCAGAGTTTCGTGGTGTTGTCCCCTTTTAAAAAAATGGCTGCATCACAAACATGAGCGGTAATGGCCTTCCTGTGGGCTCTCAGCTCGCTCAGCTGACTGTTCAGGCCATTACACCGGTGCTCTGGGCGGTGAGATGAGATGGAGAAGTGGTTAAAAGGCTCACCATACATTTTCCTACTCAGGCTGACGTCACACTACAGAGCAGAGACCTTAATGTCCTTCCTCTTCTGTTTTCTTTCTCCTCTGACATTTCTCATCTGCTTAAACCTTCCAAATTTGAATTTTAAATTTCCATGTCTAAAGTTACCAATAAAGGGTCATCAATACTGATCAATACTCCTAGTTAACTCACCTGCAAGTCTGTCATCTGTTCCAGTGTGTGTGATACAGAACTGACCCCATGCATCACAGATCATGTCTCAAACAGAAACAAAGCTGATGAGACAAAAGGTGAAACCTTTATGTTGCAATAAAAAGAAAGACATTTTCCTAGTTTCTCCAGTGATGAGAGTAAAACCGATAAGATTGGAGCTTATCAATACTACGGACTCTGGGCCCTTATTGTATCTGATGTATTAGTCTGTAGAGTAGAGGTGAACACCCTATGGTGCTCAGGTGTCACACTTGACGCCTGAATATCTGAACTTGTATCCATCAGAGGGAAACAGCAGCTATACAGGCAGCACAGCCAAACCTGCCCCAGCCGGTGGACCCCTGGATCCAGGGCCAGATTCCGCAAACCTCATCTGGAGGGTCCTGCTGGACGGCCGAATCAGCCCCGACGAGCTGCTCATCAACATCTCCACCAATCAGCTGCTGACGGAGGGAGACGGCTTGTTCTCGTCGGAGTTGGGTCCTGCGGACGTGGACCTGAGCAGCCTGGAGGGGGACTACGGTGTGAACGAGACGCTGGAGTTCACTCTGGGCCGCAAACGCAACGACAGCGGAGACGCTTTGTACCAGAACAAGACGGTGCAGAGCGGCGGGAGGACATCCAGCCGCTCCAACAGGACCAGGTGATCTGACAGAACACAGGTTTGAGTCCCTCAGGATGCTCCAGTCCGGACTCAGGGTTTGTGCATTTGGGTCACATTGGACCTCAATGTTCATATCTGGTCCAACCTCTCAGAAACAGACAGGTTTATATAGACAGACAGTTTTACATAAGCAGGTAGACAGAAAACTGGCAGAAAGACAGGAAACTGGGCAACTTGGATGGTACAGTAGTACAGTACTGTACAAACACAGGTAGACAGGTAGTCAGGAGCAGTAGACAAGTGAGACAGACAGGCAGTAAATCAGTTAATTTATACATGCAGGGAGACAGGCTGGTGGACAGGTACTGTTCAGGTATGACAGGCAGACAGACAGATAGACAGTCAGACAGGTAGATGTACAGACAGGTGGACTGACAGACAGACACAGATGTAAAAACAGATGGGTAGACAGACAGGTAGATGTAGAGACAGACAGGTGGATGTAGAGACAGACAGGTAGATGTAGAGACAGACAGGTGGATGTAGAGACAGACAGGTAGATGTAGAGACAGACAGGTGGATGTAGAGACAGACAGGTAGATGTAGAGACAGACAGGTGGATGTAGAAACAGACAGGTGGATGTAGAGACAGACATGTAGATGTAGAGACAGACAGGTACATGTAGAGATAGACAGGTAGATGTAGAGACAGACAGGTGGATGTAGAAACAGACAGGT